>CAUYON010114157.1:0-13714 GCA_963573935.1 Arctocebus calabarensis
TGTAGTCCCAGCTACTTGGGAGGCGGAGGCAAGAGACTTGCTTGAGCCCAGGAATTGGAGGTTGCTGTGAGCTGTGATGCCACGGCACTCTACCCAGGGTGACAGCTTGAGGCTCTGTCTCAAAAAAAAAAAAAAAAAAAAGTATCCAATAATTATCTTCAGCTTCAGTTTATTCTATTAAGAGAGAAACTAGTAATGGTAGTTCCCTCTAGAGAAGGAACACATGAGAGGAAAAGGATATAGAGGAATTTGGCTTGTTTGCATTGTTTGAATCACTGCCATAAAAAATGTATCTGTACATTACTGTGTAGTTTTGTTTTTTTTTTAAAGCCAAAGAACGGGAGGTAACCCTAAATTACAAAGAATGCAGTAGCTGCCCTAGGTTTTTATTACTATAATTTATAACACTTAGACTTCAAACATACTTAGTCAACATATGCAGGTGGCCAAAATAAGGAACTAGGCCAGCTATCCTGGTAAGTACATATGGTGCATATGTGGTCTGTGAAATAATTAAGGAGGTGGTTGACGTAGGGAGGTGGTCAACTATGGAGGTGCTACCATATAGACTAATAGGTGGAACAAAACAGAAAGTCTAGGCTGGGAGATGGGTGCAGTGGGTCACACCTGTAATTTCAGCACTTGGGAGGCTGAGGCAGGTAGACTGCCTGAGTTCATAAGTTCAAGACCAACCTCAGCAAGAGGAAGACCCCGTCTCTAAAAAAAAAGCCAGGTGTCATGGCAGGTGCCTTTAGTCCCAGCTACTTGGGAGGCTGAGGCAAGGTAATGACCTGAGCCCAAGAGTTTGAGGTTGCTGTGAGCTAAGATGCCACAGCACTCTACAAAGGGTGACCAAGTGAGACTCTGTCTCAAAAAAAAAAAAAAAAAAAAAGTCCAGGCTGAGTGTGGTGGCTCTTACTACTCTGAGAGGCTGAGCTGGAGAGGATCATTTGAGGTCAAGAGTTCAAGAAAAGCCTGAGCAAAAACAAGATACCATTACTACTGAAAACAGAAAAAAAATGATGAGGCATGATGGTGCATGCCTGTAATCCCAGCTACTCAGAAGGCTTGAGCCCAGAAGTTGGAGGTTGCAGTTAGCTATGACGATGCCACTGTACTCTAGTCCAGGTGACAAGAGTGAGACAAGAAAGGAAAGAGAAAGAAGGAAAGGGAAAGAAGGGAAATGGGATGGGAAGGGAGGGATAGGGGAAGAGAAAGGAAGGAGGAAGGGAAAGGGAAAGGAAGGGGGAAGGGGGAGGAAAGGAGTGGAAAGGAAAAGGAGGAAAGAAAGGGAAATCTAGAAATATACACAAATACTTTTAGAACTTTAATTCATACATGATAGCAGAACTCCTATTCAACAGTTGGGACAATGGCTAGCTGCTTTGAAGACAAAATAAAGTCAAACGCCATTTTTTACTTTTCTTAATAACCAAATACATATCCATAAATGTTCCAAAGCAATAAACTTTTTCTACAAAAGTACACAGAGCAAACATCATGGGACATATGGTCTGAATCACAATTACTTAACTCTGACATTATAGTATGAGAGCCATATGTAATACTTAAATGAATGGGCATGGCTATGTCCCAATAAAACTTTATTAATAAAAACAGGGCCATATTTGGCCCACAAGCCATGGTTAGCTGATCTGTATTGAAAGGTAAGACGGAAAAACTGTCTTATACTCACAGAGTAAGAAAAGCCTTTCTAAGTGCCATAAAACCCCAAAGTCTTAACAGCAGAGACGAGATAGCTGACTAGAAAGAATCTTCAAACTTCTCTACAATAAAAGTTTTATATACAAAATTCAAAGACAAATTGGGAATTATACAATTGATAACAAAAAGCCAATTTTATTAATTTACAAAAAACTCTTAAGAATCAAGAAAAAGCTAACAAAATAGGAAAAATGGGAATAGAATATGAACAGGAAGATTCTAGACAAAAGAAATGCCCAATACTATGAAAAATTTGTAAAGTCACTCATAATTAAAGAAATTTACATCAAAACAAAATTTGTAAAAGGTCACTAGTAATAGCACTCAATATTAATGTGTGAGCATACAAATTAACATTCAAGTACCTTTTTTGAAGAGCAATTTGACAGTAACTATCAAATTCTAAAATACATAATATCTACTAAGTTGTAAAATATCCAAATATGTGCAAAGTTACAAATTCTACAAAGTATACACACTAAATTATACATAGAAGGATACTGTAACATTGTTTACAACAGCAAACTAGAAAAATTGCTAAATAAATTATGATATATCTGCAAATGAAATATCTAAACCTCTTTTTAAATAAGGTCTATTTATATGTACTGACAAGACATTTCAAATGCATATTACATTTAAAAAGGCACAGAAAGTTACTACTTGTCTATGAAATCTTAACAGAGATTATCTTTGGAAAGATAGATTGTGGGGACAGACGGGCAAATTTTCCTTTTAATGTTGTGTTTTTCACTATACTGTTTAAATTTAAAAAAAAAAAAAAAAAACAATGAGCAGTGTTACCTTCCACAAAAGAAAATAAAACCCAGCTGGGAATGGTGGCTAACACCTATAATCCTAGCACTTTGGGAGCCTGAGGGGTTGGAGTGCTTGAGCCCAGGATTTTGAGGTTGCAGTGAACAATGATGGCTACCCTCTAGATGGAGTGACAGCAAGACCTGTCTCCAAGGACGAAAAAGAAAAACACAAAATGAAGGGAGAAAAAAGTATAATGTGAGAAAAGGAGAAGTAAAATAAAGTTAAAGAAAAGAGTATGTAAGATAAAAAAAAGCAAGAGCTACAAGTAAATAAGCTCACACAGATAATTTGGTACAATCAGATAAAACAGAAATTGATTGTTGGGGCTCTTAGTTTAAATAAATTACCTTCATCACCAGGTGGAGCCTTTGCAGGCATTCTGTTTACAGTCCTTTGAGTTCGAGGTGCAGGTTTGGATTTGTTTGCTTGTTTGGAGATGAGCTTTATAGGAATTCGTCTGCGAACATCAAGACCACCCAACGATCCAGAACTATTAGTGCCTTGTAACTCATTGTCTGTTAGAAAAATAAAGTAATATCAGTTTTTCTTTTTGGAGATTATTGGGCCACAGGTACTAAAACAACATACTCAACATTATTCAGAGTTAAAGATCTGCATCCTGATCTTAAATATTATATTTAGGCAAGTTTAACGGCTAATTTTCTCTATTAAAGCAATACTTTTAACCCTTTCTGGGGCATGGAACAGTTTAAGAAATTGATGAAGATTATAGAACCTCACCTTAGAATAGTGAACAATAAAATGTCCCACAGAATTTTGGGGGAGTCCACAGAAACATAAAACCATTCATGAACCCAAGACAAAAACTGTCTTAAAGTAACTATAAGTGTTCTTTTGCTCGGTGCCCATAGCTCAGTGGTTAGGGTGCTGGCCACAAGGCGGTTCCAGCCCGGCCTGGGCCTACTAAACAATGACAGCTACAACAAAAACATAGCCAGGCGTTGTGGTGGGTGCCTGTAGTCCCAGTTACTTGGGAGGCTAAAGCAAGAGAATCGCTTAAGCCCAAGAGTTTGAGATTGCTGTGAGCTGTGATGCCACATCACTCTACTGAGGGCAAAAAAACCAAAACTATCCCTATCCCCACGTCTAATCATCAAGTATGAGGGCAGCGTCTGTGGCTCAAGTATAGTAGGGCGCCCCATATACCGGAGGTGGCAGGTTCAAACCCAGCCCCAGCCAAAAACTGCAATAACAAAAAAAAGTCCTTTTCTAATGATCAAGTATGCAAAGTAGGCACTCAATAAATTTACTAAGCTTACCTTATGTTAGGACAACCAATAAAACTTAAAGCACAAAACTAACACTGATGAAGGCAAAATTAAATAATGCATTGAAA
Source organism: Arctocebus calabarensis (assembly GCA_963573935.1). NCBI lineage: Eukaryota > Metazoa > Chordata > Mammalia > Primates > Lorisidae > Arctocebus > Arctocebus calabarensis. The sequence goes on from CAUYON010114157.1 coordinate 3,902, forward strand.
GATGGAAGTTAGTTTTAAGCTAGGTGCAGTGGCTCACACCAGTAATCCTATCACTTTGGGAGACCAAGGTAGGCGGATTGCTTGAGGTTAGGAGTTCCAATATGAGCAAAAGCATGACCCCTCCCCACACCCACCTCCACCCTTCCATCCCCAGCAATGCACACTAGCCAGCATTATGTCAGGCGCCTCAGCTAGGGAGGCTGAAGAGGACAGCTTGAGCCCAGGAGTTTGAGGCTGCTATGAGCTAAGAGGCCATGGCACTTAGCCTAGTGCAACAGTAGAAACATGCAATAATGTATTTGCACTGTATCATTTCTAGAGATACACATGTGACTGAGTTATTCTTAGCACAGTAATGGTAATTTTTTTTTTCTTGAGGCAGAGTCACACTTTGTTGCCCTTGGTAGAGTGCCATGGAGTCACAGCTCACAGCAATCTCAAACTCTTGGGCTCAAGCAATTCTCTTGCCTCAGCCTCCCAAGTAGCTGGGACTCTACACACGCCGCCCCCCCCCGCCCAAAAGCCTAGCTATTTTTAAAGACAAGGTCTCAAACCTGTGAGCTCAGGCAATCCACCAGCCCCGGCCTTCCAGAGTGCTAGGATCAGGCGTGATTGCACCTGGCCATAGTGGTAAACTATAATTAGGAGGTTGCACCTATTCTGTGCTTCAAGTAGGTCTAAACACCTATAACTTATAGTATTGAAAGTCTTTGCTTGTTATTATCTCTGAAATAAATTAATTCCTGTTCCATGAGAAATATGGGCCTTATTTCATAGAACTGACCCTATCTAAAGCTTAAGAGTTACCTTTTTTCAAGTATGTAGTATATGAAGATATAATAGAGAAAACAATCAACTTTATCCATTAAAGGCAAAAGGGAAAATGCTCTGAAACAGGAAATGCAAGTAACAATTTTTTTAATTGTAATGTTTTAAACATGACAAGTTATTGATCAAGGATGTGTAACTGCCCCTGCAGGAAATAGCATAATCAAGATTGACTGCCAAACTGTCCACACCAAATTCAGTAAATCTAAATTTGGAAGAAGTAAGCCCTAATGACTTCCAAAGCTACTAGGGTTATAGACATGTTAATTCACATTCATTTGCACTTTCTAAACAACACATAAAATAAATCTCAAAATGGGTCCTTAATGATTACCCTAAATATCTTTCAGTCTGCTTTCAATTTTTATAACAGATAATCCTTAAAAAAAAAAAAAAAGAAGGAAAAGCATACGAAAGGGATTAACTACATGGATAGCTAAAATGTTGAGTTAGGATAAACCTAACTTGATCAAGCAATGCAATGGCCAAAGACAGACAAGACAGAATGCTCAAACAGTATTGCTGACTTTACAACAAAGTTGTTACAGACAGTTAACAGTTCAATGCTGCCCTTCACATATTAAAAGGGCTTTTAATGGTTTTACTTTTGTGAATGATAAAAATACCTACATCTCATTACTATAAGCCCTTTCACAACACCCAGAACACTATTGCTTGAACAGTTTACCATTTTCAAGAGTCTGCTCCCTCTTTGCCTACCAATTATAAGTTCAGACATAGTACAGCATTTAATAGTGAAAATATTCTGGTTTTATTTGCAGCTTTTTTGCTTTTTCTTGTTTCTTAATTAAGAATTAGACCATTACACCACAATTTCCTTTTGAATACAGAACAAAACAAAGCCCATAACAACAAAAAGTTCTTGGATATTACACAAGGGAAGTACTTAAGACAACTAGCCATTTAAGGTGAATTGAATACATGTTTCTTAGTTTTTAAAAATATTTAGAATTTTATCTTATATAAAAGGAACCAAGAAATGTTTTTAAAACTTTAGGTTACAGTTGCAAGAGCACTAACTCTTAGAATGATCAAAGACTAGAGCTAACACTAATGGGGAGTTTCTTAGAGTAATTTTTTCAGCAAAATTCTACTAAAACACCTTTATTTTACATTTGAATCTTTCAGCATGATGATAAAATGGGTCATTTTTGCATAATGTTCAAGGTTTTCATCAATTTTTCCAAAGACTTATTAATCTTTTATTATATTTTGTTTTCTGAGATAGTCTTACTCTGTTGCCCATGCTAGAGGGCTGCAGCATCAGTCCAGCTCACAGCAACCTCAAACTAGGTTCAAGCGATCCTCCTACCTCAGCCTCCTGAATAGTCTGGGACTAGAAGTGCCCCCCACAACACCCAGCTAATTTATTTTTAGTTGACACATAGTGTTGCTCTTGCTCGGGCTGGTCTCTAACTCCTGAGCTCCAGAGATTCTCCTGTCTTGGCCTCCCAGATTGCTAGGATTACATGCGTGAGCCACAACACCTGGCCTATCTTTGATATTAAAATAATTCTTTAGAGATATGTAAACTGTCATAATGTTGTCAATTAACTAGTAAAAGGCATTTCCTCATTTGCCAAAGGCTTTATTTGTGCTTTAAATATTTATCAAACTCATGTTTATGAATTTCTTGAAAACCTGGATCTTCTGCAAATTTTCTAACTTTACTTCATAATCACAGTATTTGATCTTCAAACAGGAAACATCAAGAAGACTGGCTCATTAAGAAATTAAAAGAATAGGTAAGAAATGAGTGTCAAGAAGAAGGGACATGAACGGAAACTTTTTTTAAGTGGTCATTTCATTAGTAAATATGTTCATGTTAGGATGATTTCCTTAGGCAACTTTTTAACTTTGAGAACAAAGGTAAATAATCTTTATATACCCACCTGTAATATGATTCCTAACATAACAGCCTCTAAAAAGTAGCAGGGACTTGATTCCCAATTCCAGTTAACAGACTCAAATGAGAAATGTTTTCCTAGAATTGAACGTTTGCTACTTTAATATCAAGATCCCAGAGTTTCAATCCTGTAAAATTTCTAATCATTGCAGTTTTCTTAAAGGCTGGTTCTAGGCCCTCTTTTCTGTACTTACTCTTAAGTAATCTCATCCATCCTCATGCTTTGAAACACCAGCTATAAGATACTAACTCCCAAATATGTATTCTCTGTTCAGATCTTTCCTCTGATCTCCATTTGACGTTTCCCTTTTGTCTCAATACGTATTTAACACTTAGCAGTTCAAAAACAAACTCTTGTTCAAGAATTCCTGTGTTCCACCTCTGCCAAAAAAGACTATTTTCTTCCCAGTTCTCCCCAACTCCGTAATGGGCACTACCCAGACATCTGTCCTCTCACATACCCCCAACCCAATCCATCAGTACACATATGAGTTCTACTACCAAAATACTTGCTGAATCTCCCTTTTCACTGAACCAAGCCTCCCTACTGGTCTACTGCAATCATCTCCTAAACTGGCTACTTTCCAATATTCTTGCCTCCTTCTCTTCCACTATTCTCCACAGAACAATCTATTATACTTTTAAAAGGATTGTGTTCCTCTTCTACTTCTGTTCAATGGCTTCACGTTCACGTATGATTCAAATCTTTACCGTGGTTTTCAAGGTCCTGAACAAGGTGACTGCTGCCTTCCTTTTCTCATCTCACTTTAGAGCTCTTACCCTCTGGCTAGAACTAGGCTGCAGCTGACTGACCTATTCTACATTTTCCTACCTCAGTGCCTTTGTACAGGCTGAAGCGCTCTTCCTCCTGCTTGATTCCATGGCTGTTTTCTTCTTATCCAACAGATCTTGGCTGAAATGTTACCTTTCCAGACTTTCCATGAGCACTCTCTCTGAAACTCCCCCTATTAGTCTCCCCCACAGTACTCATGTATTTTCTTCAAAAAATTCATCATAATCTTTAAACATTTAGTTTTTTTAAAAGCCTGTTTATTGCCTGTCTTCTCCCACCAAATGCATCCCTCAGAACAGTGACTTGGTCCCCTTATTTACATTTCTTCATTCCAAGCCTACAGCTATCTGTAGGTTTATACACACACACACCCCATTATGTAATTAGTTAGATATTTGATAAATGAGGACATCTCAATCAATACTTAAGAAAAAGTCCCTTTTCCTACTTGTGATGTGGTCGATATGAGCAGAGCACTTTCTAACTCTCACATGCACTCATTCAATATCCAAGAACAACAAGGAAGCAAAAGCCAAAAGCACATAACCAAGGGTGGAGCCACTTTTACTTGGAGAAAAGGATGAGCATGTCTTGATGTTTAAGCTCTTCTTTGTAAATAAACCCAAATGATGATGAGCAAGGATCACTGCCGAGACGCGGGGCACCCTTCACGCTTTAAGTAGAAAAGCTGCTCTGACTTTGGTCCCCCAAACTATATCCGATTCTCTTCTCTCAACTCTAACCCACGAAGGGCCGGAGAGACAACCACAGGAGGTGACCAATGCAGCACCCGCCCAAGCTGACTGAGACAGCTCATCCACTCCCACAGCAAAGAGGTTTCCCCGACCCCGAGACTGGACTCTACCCGCCAGTGCCCGTAACGTAGTGCAGAGCAGCCGGGTGGAGAAAAAAAAGAGTCGGAGCTGTTCCCTTTCCGCGAGGCCTGCGCCGCCCACCGTCCCGGCACCAAGGGCAACAGAACCAGGCAAGAAGCGGCTGTTGCCGGCACCCAGGAGGTAGGTACCGCACCGGAGAGTAGGCCAGGAAGCAGCAGGCCCCTGCCGCATACATAAAGGGGTCTGTGCGATTTCTTTCTCACTGCCACACCCCAGAGTTGTAGGGAGAGCATAATTCCTTTTGCCCGCTGGGCGACCAGTCCCAGGCCAGCCAAGGGGGCATGGAACCGGGACCCCCACTGCCTCCGCCTCCTTACCAGTGTGATCCATGATTCGGCTCGCGGAGCACAGTGGGAGCGGAAGTCAACCGCGCCGGAGTCGCAGCGAGCGCGTGCGTGCTACCTTCCGGAGCCCGGCAGGCGGAAGTGCAGCCAGGTCGCCCGGCCGCGGCCCGCGCGGACTTCCCTCTCTGCCCTCCACAACCCCACTCCCGTGAGGGCGTCAGGCATGGCTCGGACAGAAGCAGAAAGAGCGAGTACGCGAAGAGCTTCGGAGTTAAGGGTGCTGAAGCTTCTCATGTGCTTCAACAGAAAGTAGCCTTTTAACTGTGGAAAGGACACCGACGGGACCCGGGGAGGGGGAATGCGGTGGAAGCGGCAGGAATAGCTCGCGGCAGGTAAGGTGGCTGCCCACCCCGCCGAGCGATGCCTTCTGGGACTTGTAGTGCGCGGGGGCCTTGGCTCCGGCCAGCTCCACTGCGCAGGCTCGGCCGTTGCGCTGGCCCCACCCCGGCAGGCGGAGTAACGGTTTGGAATCCCCCGGGGTCCAGGACCGCGCGTCTTCTCCGCCTAGTCCGGGAAAAGAGTAAACACGCGCGCTCTGGAAGGCGTCCTCCGTAGGGAGGTTGCCCAGGGGGATGGCTGAGCTCTGTGAAGCTGGACAGAAAGGCTTCGATGCTCATTGTCTGAGTTTGCTTTGTGCTGACGAGCTTCCTCGTCCCACGCGGAGCAGATCTAAGCTCCGCGCCCCCTCAAGTTTCCAGCAGTTGAAACACAATGACTGCCGCTCGCTTGCTAGAGAAAAGGCTGTGGCGCAGCGAACCCCTGGAGCACCTCTCCTAAGGACGGGGCGCGAGGGCCGGGCGGAGGGCGAGTGCGGCGCTGCCAGGTGCAGGAGAGGCGGCAGCAGCGCCGCAGAGTGGGGCCGGAGGAGGAGGGAGAGGAACCGCGGGGGTGAAGGAGGCGCCGGGCTCGGCCGGAAGGGAGAGGTTGAAAAGGAAAGGCCTGCGAGAGGAAGAGAGAGTTACCAGGCGGCGGTACCTAGTTCCAGGTCTTGGTCCCAGGGGTTTGTGGTTGCTGCTGCTTTCATCTTCCTCAGCCAAAACAAAAGCAAAGTGCCAGAGGGCGATTCCTTAGGACCTTCAGTGCAGTCTGCACCTGGCAGACTTGGCTCATTTGTGTCCACTCCCTTCTCCAACCCTTTACACTTGATGCTCTCAGATGAGTAGAAAGGAGCACAATTAGTGGAAAACACAAGCTTGGGAGTCAAGGGATTTGGGTTCTATTCTTGTCCCTTGGTGACGACATCATTACCTTAGGTTATTCACGCTTTCAGTGCCAGGGTTCCTAGATCAATAAAAGATTATTGACCTCTTACAGAAATGTCACGGTGCAGAATTCCAAATAAAGTACGTGCAGCCATGTGTTGGGTTGTGTAGTTGTACAGTAACTGCTCTGCATAATCCTATGATGATCAGTACTATTTAAACAGACCATGTTATTTGGTAATTTACTAGGATCTTTTTTAAAACTTACACTATATATGCACATTTATATAAACAAGATTTACTTTACAAACACCAAAGGACTTTTGTTCTTGGCTGAAAAGTGAATTAAAGACATTTTGTGACTCAAAATTATCCTTGCCTCTTCAATTCTAGATTTGGGGGCGGGGTAAGAAGGGAGAAGAGGGGCGCGGAGGGCGCAGGATTGGTGTGCCCCCCTGAGTGGGCACCTGGTGGGGTGTATGGCACTCCTGGGGCGGGACGCAACCAGACAGGGACTGCGCCTAACCAGTGCAAACACTGTAACCTAATTCTTTGTATGCTCAGATTAACCCGAATTAAAAAAAAAAAAAATGAATAAACAATACCAAAAAAATCCTCGTTTTTGTTAAAATGTATAGTTTTGTATTACAAATGTTTTTCAAGATTCAGATGCTGAACGATTGTTGTTGTTTGGGGGATTGAGGAAAACAAACTTTCTGCCATATCTCCCTATTTCTTTAAATACAGTACTGATAGGATCAGGCATTTTTTACCAATCTGTGGCATTAAAAAAGATAATTTTAGGGCGGTGCCTGTGGCTCAAAGGAGTAGGGCACCAGCCCCATACACCAGAGGTGGTGGGTTCAAACCTGGCCCTGGCCAAACACTGAAAAAATAATAATAAAATAAAAACAAAAAATAATTTTCACCTGGGACGTGCTTGCTTTTTTTTTCTTATTATTTTTTTTTAATCATACTTATCCTATCAGGTAAACTTCAGATAGATGCAAATCTAGGTTCAGAATAATGTTATTACTATTGTCAAATGATGCTAATTTTTAAAGAATTGGAATTAAAAGAGCTTTCAAATTTTATATAATCTGTAAGAAATTTTTTCAGCCTTTTGTAGTGCATTAAATTATGAAAACTTACTGAAAGAGGGTTCACTTTCAGATTGATAACATGTTTAACATTTGTCATTTGATTTTATTTGACAAATGTTACTTCCATGCGTCACGTAAGCATCTGTGCTCTATATTCATTTCCCTCCTTAACTGTGGTTGTCTGACATTATCAATGTAGTAGCAGTGTGACTGATTTCTTTACCTAAGTTGCCATGAGACTGTACATAGATTGCTATTTTATTACTACTCTCTAGTATCCCTTATTAGTGATCTATGTGCTGTAACCAGTCACAACTTTTTAAAATCAAGAGTCACGATTAATATTTTTTATACAGCATGACACTGAACTAAGGTTTATAAAAATGAAAAGTTGTTGTAATGAAAATTCTGAGGTACATACTTTTATCTTACTGACAGATGTCTACTAGTCTGTGGATTGTATTCTAATGGTGTTCAAGATGTTTTGATAGCTTTCCATTTACACGTTTATGCTAAGAGAAAAGTAAGATGAATATCACCTTGTTTCCCCAAGAGCGTCTTTCACGGTCCTCGGTCCTCGACATTGGGTCAGGACAATCACCTTCTTCTCCTAATACTTTTTGAACTCTTGAGGGCCTAAGACTGCAGAAGGCAAGAGCTGTCTAAATAATGGCCCCTACCTCAAGGACCATACAGGCTAGCATTTATAGAAATACTTAAAGATCCTTTTAATTAAGGTCTAAGTGTTTGGAGGGAAGGCATTGCTACCTTCTTTCTGAGAAAGTAATGAGCAGTGGGACTGAGGGTAGTTAGGCAGGCTTTATGAAGGTTTTAAGCTGAACCTTGATGAACAGATAAAATATGGAAAGGAACGGAGCAATGGAAGAGGCATATCAAACAGGTAAGTGAAGGGGCGCAGACATGGGAACGGTATGGCTTACGTAGAAGACAATGATCAGCTTTACCTGTACTGTTGATCCATGTTTGGGAGTACTAAAAAATAAGGTACGATTGTAAATAACCTTGAAAAAAGTAAGATTTCAAAATAGCAGTTAAGAGAGAATATAACAAAATTTAGTAGGATGTATTCATATAAACAACATAAGCCAGCAAGATATATTCAAAAACAATGAGCTCAGCTTAAATTCAGGGGAAACAAAGTGGAAGCAATACTATTACACCTAAGGGAAGAACAACTGACCAAGAAGCCAGAGATACCTATGATGGCCAAAATGCCAGGAAATAGGATTAATTGTTCATAAAAGAACTAACTGACCAGGGTAAATATTTGTTAACAAGTTTGATAAGCAGAAATGAGTGGAAAAGACAGTAGAATATAGTGGTTAGATATATGCCAAATCAAGTTTTGGCAGCCAGCTTTGCAAACTAGTCAAGAGGACAGGTTTCTAGCTCACAGTAACCTCCAGTTCCTGGGGCCAGGCAATTCTCTTGCCTCAGCCTCCCAAGTAGCTGGGACTGCAGGCACCAGCCACAACACTATTTTTCTGTTTTGCAGTTCAGCTGAGGCTGGGTTTGAACCCACCACCTTTAGGTATATGGGGCCAACACCCTACTCAATGAGCCACAGGCGCCACTCAGGTTCATAGAAGGAAATAGAGACGCTAAGGACTGAACATTGCTGATTCAACATACTTTCCCACTCATCTCTTTGAGAAGATCGCATCCTTTGAGGCCGGCAATATACATACCCATTTGAAAAGAAGCCCTTTTATCTAGAGAAGTCTTGTAGCCTGCCTTTTCTGAGAAGGAAAATTTTACAATGGGTATCTTCTGAGCTATGTAGGCCTGCTCCTCCTTACAGCTTTGCTAAGAGATAATTGCCTTGTTTTTTTTCTTTCTCCATTTCCATTTAGCTTACTCCTGACAGAACACTTAAGGTATTAAGCTGTTCTATGGCTGTGTCATTACCTTGTAGGCAAGTAGTCTGTGATACTGTTTCTTAGACTTAAGAAAGCTTTTGTCCATGGGTCCCTTGTCCTTAACCTTAGCTGCCACTCCATGCCAGTTGAGAGAGGCTTTCGGGCTTCTTTGGTGCTACAGTTTGAATGAATGTGTTCCTCCAGAATTCATATGTTGTGATTGAAACCATATATTGTTATTAAGGCCTTTGAGGAAGTGATTATGTCATGAGGGAACTAATGCCCTGTGAAAGAATCCTCAGAGAGCTTCCTAGCCCTTTTGCCCTCCCACTATGTAAGGATACAGCAACAAGGTGCCATCTTGGAAGCAGAGAGCATTTACCAGACACCAAATCACTGACATCTTAATCTTGGACTTTCTAACCTCCAGAATTGTAAGAGTTGTTTTTAATATTTATATATTACCCCAACTCATGTATTTTGTTACAGCAGCACAAAGATACCACTTTCTACTTTGCGTTGTGTCAATATGCTTATTTTATCTACCTTACAAGTCAGTCCCCTTAAGGATAGGGTCCATTGGTCATCAATTATTTGATGATACATAGAATTGAGCAGAAGGTACTCACAAAATATTCATTGACCTACTAAAGAATGTTGTCAGGCTCAGCATCTGTGGCTCAATGGGCTGAGGTGTCAGCCATGTACACCTGAGCTTGCAGGTTGGAATCCAGCCCGGGCCCGCCAAACAACAAAGATGGCTGCAACCAAAAAATGGCCAGGTGTTGTGGCGGGCGCCTGTCGTCCCAGCTACTTGGGAGGTGAAGGCAAAAGAGACTC
>CAUYON010114160.1:0-18758 GCA_963573935.1 Arctocebus calabarensis
GTCACCTTGGTAGAGTGCTATGGCATCACAGCTCACAGCAACCTCCAATTCCTGGGCTCAAGCGAGTCTCCTGCCTCCGCCTCCCAAGTCACTGGGACTACAGGCGCCTGCCACAACGCCCGGCCATTTTTTGGTTGTAGCTGTCATTGTTGTTTGGCGGGCCCGGGGGCTGGATTTGAACCCGCCAGCTCAGGTGTACGTGGCTGGCGCCTTAGCCCGTTGAGCCACAGGCGCCGAGCCTACATACTGTTTTTTAATCTGCTTTTGCAGTCACCTACTCCATTTCTTCAACATATTTTATTCTCTTCTAATATAAAGATCATATTCAGAACTCAGATTTCCTTTGTATTTGGTTTGTCCAAACCAATGTTTAATAATTCACACTTAAACCTGGTTGTTATGTCCTTAAATCTCTTAATTTTAGTCCAGTGCCTTTTTAATGATACTAACTTTAATTTTTTTTGTTTATCTTCCAGATAAATCAAAAGTGTACAATGTAGTGCTTTAGCAATCATCACCACTATTTATTTCCAGAACGTTTCTAGTACCTAGAAATTAAACCTTGTATAGCCCAATTCCTCCTTCCTCCCATCCTGTGCTCATCCCTGTGTACTTTCTATCTCTGGATTAGTTTATTCCACATAGTTCATAAAAGTGGAGGCATGCACTCTATGGCCTTTTGTGTCTGTTGCAGCATGTGTTAGTACTTCATTCTTTTTTAATGCCAAATAATATTCCATTGTATGGCTATATACCACAACACTGAGTTTTTTAAACAACCAGGCCAGTTGACCCTGCCTTAAAATTTCAACATCTTTTCTTAAGTTTGTTTTTCTAACAATGTTTAATTAATTCTTTTGTCCTCCTCATGAAGAAAACAGTTACTAGAGAATGCTTTCACTTCTCTCCAAACTATCTCATGTCCCAACTTGTTTATAAATTGCTCAAAATTCAGGAATGTGGGGTTTTATCAGAATTTTTGGCCAGTTTATTTCCTTATCATTTCTTCTTTTTTCTTTCTTCTTTTCTTTAAGATTTTTCTTTCATGAAGAATATCTTAGGTTTTGTGTTCTAAAAATGTCTTTATTTCACCCCCAGCTCATAAATGATATTTCAGCTGACTACAAAGTGAAAACTTTACTCAGGGCTTTGAAGATACTACTCCATTGTCCCTGGAAACTGTTATTGTTGCTAAGACTCATTCTTTTGAAAGTAATGTGTCTTTTCTTTCCAGTCACTTTTTTTTTTTTTTGTAGAGACAGTCTCACTTTATTGCCCTCGGTAGAGTGCTGTGGCGTCACAGCTCACAGAAACCTCCAACTCCTGGGCTTAGGCGATTCTCCTGCCTCAGCCTCCCGAGTAGCTGGGACTACAGGAGCCCACCACTATACCTGGCTATTTTTATGTTGCAGTTTGGCTGGGGCCGGGTTTGAACCTGCCACCCTCGATATATGGGGTCGGTGCCCTACCCACTGAGCCACAGGTGCCGCCCAGTCTTTCAAGTAACTTTGAGGAGTTCTCTTTCTCTGTGATAGTTTGCTCTTTTGCTCTGATGACTCAGTGAGAGTTTGTTATTATATGTCTTAGTAGACTTAGTCTGTTTTTGCAGTCTGAAGATTTGCCTTTCCATTTTTGCTGGAAAATTCCTAGTCATTATATTTTAAATATTGCCTCCCTCTTATTGTCCCCTTCTGGACTTCTGTTAGATGTGGATTGGACACCTGTCATTCATGCATTATACCTCCATGTCTTTTTTTTTCTTTTTTACTTTTTATTTTTTTTATTTATATACCTCCATGTCTTTTAACTTTTTATTCAAATTTTCTCTGTATTAGGTACTAGCTGTTTTCCTTAATTGGTCTTTTAATTCACTAATTATCTCCTTGGCTGTATTTATTCTACTGTTTAAGGTCCCAGCAAAAATGTTCTTATGTTGTGTTTTAGTTTCTACATATTTTATTCCTACAGTTTGCTTTTCAAATCTTTGTAGTCCAATTAAAATTTTGCTTTTCATTTTTTCTTATTTTTCTGCAATTTTAAATAGATTTGCTTAAAGTTTCTCTTGATTTCTTCATTATTTCTAGTTCCCTGAGTATAAATTCTCCTACTTGTTATGTCTGTGGGAAGGTGGATTTTTTCTTTTGCTTTTCTTTTCTTTCTTTCTTTCTTTCTTTTTTTTGAAACCAAGTTTCACTTTATCATCCTTGGTAGACTACTGTGGTGTCATAGCTCACAGCAACCTCCAACTCTTGGGCTCGAGCGATTTTCTTGCTTTAGCCTCCAAGTAGCTCAGGCTACAGGCACTTGCCACAGTGCCTGGCTATTTTTTAGAGATGGGGTATCGCTCTTGCTCAGGCTGATCTTGAACCTGTAAGCTCAGGCAATCCACCCACCTAGGCTTCCCAGAGTGCTAGGATTACAGGCTTGAGCCACCCACCCAACAAGGTGGGCTTTTGCACCTCATTATTCCACTTGCTTCCAGCCGTGGTCCCTCCACTAGGTCCCCTACCTGTGCTCTGTACTGTTGAAGCGTCTCTAAAGTAGTTCCTCATGTGTTTTTGCTGGGACCTTTAAGCGTTACCGGTTCAGGACCAGTTTTGACATTAATTTCTTACCTCGGTATTTCTGTACTGTTGTGGAGGGCGGATTCTGGCCTTACACTCATGCAGAGTTCAAGCTAAGGGCTCTAGTCTGTCGTAAGTGATTTTTCAACCAAATTTAGTCCTGGTGGCTCCCTTCTGTACCCCTGTGCTGCTGGACAGAAATTTTGTGATTCCTTTTCAAGAAAATGGCACTCCCTGGCTTCTCTTTCCTCTCAATGGCATGCTAACTCCTACATTCACATCTGGTTCTGTTACCTTCCACAGGCCACTGGTTCTACTCCTGCTCATGCCTGTCTCTGATTTTCCTTTCTTTATTTAAAACTTTTTTTTAATCTACAACCTCCATGTGTTTGGAAAGAGGCGTGAACTTCCTGTATCAGCTCAGTCTGCATTTTAACTGGAAATTCTGGAATTCTACAATTGTGGGGGTCAGGAGTAGGTAGGACCTGCCCTCCTTGATTCCGCGTTTCAATCATTCTTTTATCCAAAGAGCCTGAGTCTCTTTTCTTTGCTCTTGAACCTCGGCTCTCCGGGAAGGGGAGGACCAGTTGTAAGATGTGAAAGGTGCCTTCCTGCCTCCTCCTCACCCAATAACCTTTCCCCTGTTTTCCCATCTTGTTCCCCACTGCACCCGCACAGTTTGGTCCTGACAGTTGTTATCTTAACCTGCCTCCCCTCAGAGGGTCTCTGAGAGACCAGAATCCCTCCTCCTATGTCACATGGCGCTGTGGACTAACAGTGGAAACTCGGATATTGCGATGGGCAGGGGGATGTTGTAAGTCTGCGGAGATACTTGTCTGCCTAGGAGATCGTCTGACATCCCATGCAAGGAGCCCATGCTCCTGGCCTGTGGATTTCCCAGTCTGAGTGTGAAGACATCTCCCTCAGGGCCACACACCCGCAGCGCTTCGCTTATGGCTGGGTGGCATTTCTGCCTCTGCTCGCTGCTCCGTCAGTATGTCCGTCCATTCACGTCTGAGACATGTCATGACTCTGCCCATTCTCTGTCCCCACCATCAGCATCCCTGTCCAGAACACCCTGTCTTTTGCTTTGACAACTCCCTGGTCCCCATCAGCTCCCCCTCCCGGACTCCATCCCTACCTCTGCAGTCCGGTCTCCATGTGGCAGCTGGGAGATGCTTCTAGATGCCCACATCTGACCATGTTGCCTCCCCCACTCCTGCTTTGATCCTCCAGGGTCTCCCGTTGCTCTTGGGAGAAAGTTCGCATTTCTTGCTGTTGTCTACAGGCGCTGCAGGGGCTCGGCGTGTTCCCTCTGCTGGGGGCTCTCCCCCCACTCCTCCTCCATCTTATCTGTCAGATGTCACTCTAGAAGTTTTCCTACACCTGACACCAGACCAGAGCCATCTGTCCCAGGCTCTCATTCCCTGTGTACCTCACCTCTGTAACTTACTGCAGTATAAATTTTTATTGCACTTCTGTTTGAGATTAACAACATAGCAGAGGAATTGCGAGCCCTGACTTTGGGGCTTAGAGCTTCCCTCTCTAAGCCGCAATTTCCTCATCCGTAAAATGGTATTTACCCACCTTCTTCTATGGTACAGAATGAGTTATATGTGTAAAGTTCTGAGAACTGAGCTAACACAGAGTAAGTGCTAACAATGAAGCACCAATGATTAATTATTCTGACTGTGAGTCTGACCCTGCACCCTGCCACCTGAGCCACCGGTGGCAGGGACCACGTTTATCCTGTTTACCACCAGGGACCGTTGAGGTGGGCACATAGCGAGTCTCCGACACACAGATGCTGACTGCCGACAGAACCAGTGAATGGGCATCTGAGAGAAGGGCTGTGTCCCCACAGGCCTCCATCATGACGGGCACTGTGCAGAGTGTGACTCTGGAGGGCAGGTCTGGCCGCCAGCCCCGGCGCAGGGGCCAGGAGATACGAGCTTCCCCGGAAGAGATGCAGGAGCTGCTGCTGCCAACACCCTTAGAGCTGCACAAGGTGGGCACGGGGGCCTGGACCATGTCCTGCTGCTGTGAGGACCCACCACAGGACTCCTGCTGGGCCCTGCTCCTTTCTGGGCTTTATTCTTCTCCATCATCAAACAGGGATTTTCTACTTTTGTCATTTACATGACACACACACAGGCACGCTTGTGATATTCATTAGGCTATTCACGTTTTCAGTAGGTTCATTTTTTCCTATGTATTTTATATCTCTCTCTCTATATATGCACACACATATATATGCTCACACGTACAGCACACATGTATATTAAGGGCACGTGTGTTCACACAACACTTTCATGTATGTCACACCTTTACATCACTACTTGAAATGAGAAGCTGGCTCTGGGCCATGTATCAGTCCCTATAAAACATGAAACATGGCGGCACACAGCCTCTGGCCTGGCAGCCTCAGACACCACTGTGCCTGCAGCCAGCTCTTTAGCCAATGCAAGGTGAGCAAGTGTTAGGGGTGGGTAAAACACACTGGAAGCCTTTCTCCCTGATGAAAGCAAGAGGAGCAGGAAAGACCTGGCAGGGTGAGCATTCCCACGAGGCTCTTGCATGCTGGGAATGGAAGATGGTGGTGGAGAGGAAGGGCTGGTGCGTGGGCAAAGGCTCTGGGCGGGATGCTGAGGCAATGAGGCCTGGGGTTGCAGCCAGCAGGGCCTGGGGCCCAAGGGACTTGGGCTACGTGGGAGGCTAGGGCAAGGGCCAGCGTTCCAAGGCCATCCTCCTCTTCTGCTCCCAGGTAACCCTGCACAGGGACCCCATGCGGAATGACTTTGGTTTCAGCGTGTCAGACGGCCTCCTGGAGAAGGGTGTCTATGTCCACACTGTGCGCCCTGATGGGCCAGCCCAGCGTGGGGGCCTCCGGCCCTTTGACAGGGTCCTTCAGGTAATGTTGGGACGCCACAGATGGAGTGGCTTTGTTTCCTAGCCTGAGGGTGGGGAAAGAGCCCCACTCCTGCCATCTGTGAAAAAGAATGACAGCACAAGTTGTATTAGCTTAGCCTTCGTTACATCGCAGGAACAAACCACCCAACCCTATGGTTGAACATGCACAAACTTTGGTTTATGACTTGCATTCCATGTCCACTGTGGGCTGGCATAGGGCCAGCTCCACCTGGGCTGATGGAGGAGCCACCCATCTTGGAATTGTCCTGAGACTCGTGGATTCCTCAGACTCCACTCAGGAAACAAGATGGAAAATTGCACCTGGGATTTTTTCTGCCTTCACCCAGAAGCGACACTTGTCACATTCCTTCACAACCTATTGGCCAGAACCAGTCACGTGACCAGCCTCACTGCAAAGGAGCCTGGGAAATGGGAGGCACCCCAAACTGGGCCACCCTTTCCCAGCTTGGGATGCCTCTCATGACTACATTTGTGGGGGTTTTGTCCCTATTTATGCTAAATTTACTTAATTCATCTTTTCTCTAAATTGATGAGGCTCTTCCAACTTACATTTATTTTGAAAGGAAACATTTTCGTTTCAATGAAGAATGAGAACCAACACCCCTTGGTTGAATAGAAAGTCAGTATGAAAGAGAAATAAAATAGAAACAAGTGATATCACAAAATTCTAGGCAGGAGGCTCTCTGGGCAGGTGGCCTGAAGGTGTTAGAGGGGAATGAAAGACACATTAGCACCTGCCTGGGACTTTCTGTGATAAAACCTAAGCAGAAGGATTAAAGAGGGTTCAGTGAAGGAGGACCTCTGTGTGTGAGAGTTGGAGATGGACCTGTGTCAGGGCTGGGCAAGGCCCACAGTTTAGGAGCTCACAGGATTCTCACCCCTCCCACCCAGCTGAGCTGACGCCTTGGCTCTGTCCCTCTGGCTGTGCACTGTGCAGGTCAACCGCATTTGCACACGGGACTTCGACTGCTGTCTGGCAGTGCCACTCCTGGCTGAGGCGGGCAACGTCCTGGAGCTGGTCATCAGCCGTAACCCGCTGGCACAGGGCAGCCGAGCCCCCCGCGTGCCAGGTCCCAGCAGCCCCCGGATGCTCTGAAGTCAACATATAGTCCTGGACTGCAAAGGAGCCACACAGGCAAATCCTGGCTCCCCGTCGTGGCTAGGCGGGGGAAATGGCCACTCACACATCCATCTGTGGCCTGGCAGGCCCTGAGCCAGGGTTGAGACTTGGTTCTGGTCCCTGGTTTCATGGTGACTAGAGTTCTAGGCAGTGAGGTCCCTGCCCCAGTTGAAGTGACATCTAGGCCTTTTGCCAACTTGGGTCTCCAAGATGCCCAGAGGAGCACAGAGGAGATAGGTTGGGACAGATCGTTCAGCCCCAAGAGGAGAGGCCAGGGGCTGCCTCAGCTCCCTGCAGGGCTTCCTTGGAGAGGTTCCAGGTATGGGGAATACCTGCTTAGTGTCGGGAGGCCTTTCTCCTGATGTAGCCATGGATGTGGAATGAGCTGCCCGGGAGGAGTGAGTTCCCTGTCACAGGAGGTAAGCAAGCAGGAGCTGGATACCCCCAGTGCAGTCAAGAGGTGAGGTGTGAGGCATCGCTGTGGTACAGTCACACTGGCTCAGGTAGTTAGCTTCCTCCCCATCTAGAGACCTGTCACCGCAAAGGATACTGTCTGGGTGGGAGCCCAGCTCCTTCCCTTCTCCAGAACTCTGGTGTTTGGGGTTTGCCAGTTGAGACCCTATAATTCTAAGTGTCTCATCTCCACTTAAGAGACTGAGCTCGGGCGCCCTTTGATCCCAAAAGTGGTTGATTTTGTCATCCCAGCATCTCAGTCCAATCCTCCTGTGATTTGAGATGTGGCTCTGGGCCCGCTTGGCAGGCTCAGCATCTGGCCTTGGACTGTCAGCCCCTCCTGCTTCTTTTATGGGACATGTGGCTGCTGATTTGGCCACACTGTCTCCTCTCAGCCCAAGCCTGGGTGGAAGGGAGTCATTTTGGGACAAAAGACCCAGGAACTTCCATTCACCTGCCATTCCAATGAAGATCTGAAAACCCTGGAAATAGGATGTACAAGATGATACAGCTCCTTTTCAATATCTGAATCAGTGGAGGAGGAGGAGGAGGAGAAGAAGAAGAAAAGAACAGAGACGGAGAGAGAAGACAGGAAGAAGATGGCATGTTTTTTTCTCGGACCCGATGGAGACAATGCCCAGAATGGTCATTCAAGGAAGTTTATTCCCACTTGAAATCTGGAAGCACCAGCATCCCTTAAAATCATTTTCCTCAATTTCCACAAACCAGAAACTTTTCATTTGGAGAAGGGCCCAGACCGCCACCTGAGGTCTGCAGTGCAGCCCCTGAGATGCAGGTGGGTAGGTGGGGTTTAGCCAGATCTGGGGATTGCCTTTGCCCTGACCCAGCCCTTAAAGGGGTCTCAGGAAAGCAGAGGGTACCACCTTCACCACTGGGACCCCTAAAGGTCAAAAAAATCACTCTTCAAGGGACCAGAGAGGGAGCGAAGAGGCCTGTTCTTTCCAAATGTGAGTCTATTACTTGTTTGATGTGTGACCATCTCTGGGTCAGACCCCTCTTGGGATGGTCAGGGGTGGACAGTCTCTAAGCAGATACGAGCCACCTGGTCAGGACCAGAACCATCTCCACCTGTCCCCTGAGGACCCGCCTCCCTCCACCGCCTTCCTCCACTACCCGGGTTGTGCCCTTAGTGAGCAGAGCTCCTCGAGGGCCTTCAATGCCTGTGGCTGCGGTGTGTATTGCTTCTGTTGTCTTGGATTCCTGTGCAAATTTCTGTCCCCCGGTGAAAGGATGCTGCCCACCTGTCCCAGGGTCATCAAGCAAAAGCCAAGAACCCATAGCTTAGCAGAGATGGGCATGCCACAGCTGTGTGACCTTAGGCAGGTGGCTCAGCCTCTCTGGACAGGACACATTCTCAGGGCTTCTTGACTTGGGAAAAGCTGCATTGACTCCAGGCAAGGGAAGATGCTCCCCGACTCTGACCCACACCCCTCCTTTCTCGGGCTGAGGCCTCTGCCATTTTCCCAGACGTATGCAATCAGGCCCAGTGGATCCCCCAGCCACGTTGGCCTTCTCATATGCAATATTTCTTCTGGCTTCTCATGGGGATGGTTCCTCCCACACTTGACATTCCCTGAAACCCCTCCCCGGTGAGCGTTCTGCCTGCCTATGCATTTTGGGTACAGCCCCTCCCCCCAAGACATGTCCCCGTATACCCTCCAAAGCTGTATTTTTCTCTGGCTGAGATTAGAGCATATTCCTTGTAAAGTATTTTTCTACATAGGGTTTTCTTAGGGCTCTCTGGAAGCTCAGCACGCCAAAGGGCTGTACCCAAAGGTACGAAGGCCGTTTGTGGTCTGTTTGGGGCCCACGTGTAAATCTTTGTCCCACCAGGGGTTGCAGTGACTTGGGGGAGGGGTGCTATTGGGATGATTTTTTAAAATAAAATTATTTAAATGCCTCTGGAGTGTTTGCTTTTTAAAAAAAATCACGGATTGGCAAGAGTCAGCTTCTGTGTGGATTTTGGGACTTCTCACCTTCTTTGGATTGATATATTAATTAATTCAAAAAGTCTGCCATTTGCTATGCATCATCCAGCTTCTGGGCATATAACATGAATAAGAGATTTAGGTCACATCTGCACACTCCAAGGGTAGATAACGGACTAACAAGCAGATCATACAGAATTATTTCAAGATATGAAGTACAAAATGACAAAGTGGGCTAGAGGGACTCAAGTGACAACCTTTACTCAGTCAGGGCTTTGAAGAGGTGACATTTGTGATGAGACCTGGAGGAAGAGTGTCCCAAGCAGAGGGCACAGTAAGTGCTAAGGCCCAGAGGTAGGAACTGGCTTGGAAGGTTCAAGGAAGAGAAGAGAGACCTGGAAGGGGCCCAGGTTGAAGACTATGTTGGCAGTGGTAGAGATTCATCTAAGGACTTGGGCAAGGGGTTGCAGGGAAGAGCCACTGAGGCAGGTGAATGGCACCTGCTATATGGAGGCCCTGTAGGCTGGGTGGAGGAGGAAGGGTCCAGCTTGGGGTCTGGCTGCTGCCCCTGCATCTCCAGAGGGAGTTCAAGGCAAGGTGAGCAGGGGAGTGTGTGGTCCAGAAGGCAGGGCGGGCCCCACTGTGGGGACCACAGGTCTGTGTGAGCAGAGAAAGAGCAGGATGGAGTGAGCAGCCTGTTGGGAGTCGGGAGTAAGCCAGAGCAAGGCACAGAGGCCGCAGCAGTTCACACAGTGTAGCTGCACACCAGCCGGGCGCTCTTCTGTAAGAACCTGTAAGTTCTTCTGCAAGATTTCTTGTAAGAACTCACTGGATCCTCCCCACAGCTTTCAGAAGGCTGTGGACTGTCATCACCCCCACATTACAGATGAGGAAACAAAAGCACAGAGAAGTGAGGTTACTTGCCCAAGGCCACATAGGTAATAATAATAGTAAAGGATGGAGCCAGGACTTGTGTACAAGCCCATGGCCAAGACAGAGAGAGAGGGAGGCAGAGAGGGCATCAGAAAAAAGCGGAAACAGCCAGAAAATGGAGGTGGCGTGGTGTTTTAACATTGTTTACAAATAATGAATTACTGAGAAAGGTTTCATTTTTTTGTTTTTTTTCTGTGTGGGAAGTTGGGCAAAGGACCCAGCAGGCTCCCTGACTTTTTCCACTCACAAAGGGTACTAGGAGCCCCTTAGCATGAAGGCTGCTCCAAACACAAACCTGCTCTGTGCCCCGAGAGCCCCTGACAGGGTGTGGGTGAGGAGGCAGGGGGGTCGGGCGCAGGGCTGCCCGGTGAGTCCTCCTCCCCTCGCCCTCCCACTCCTGCTTCCAGTATTTCCAGCATAACCCTCGGCCCGGAGAGAGGGAAAATAAGCCAGCAGATGAGTACCTGGCGTGAGCAGCAGCTTCAGTCATCCCGGCAGGCTGGATGGGGATGATGATTTATGCCAAAGAGGGAAACTGAGGCACAGGCAACCGGAGCCAGTTCTCTCAGTTGCGCAGGCCCTGGTGCAGCAGGTGGCAAGCTAGACATCCTGGCTCTTCTGGGGAAGGGGAGGACAAGGAGAAGGCCAGGCCCCCATCTCAGTGCCACTCAACTTAATCCTATCCCAAATGACCGCTCACACCTGGGGAAGAGGGACCACCCTACCAATCTGCAACTACAAAGGAATGTAGAAGACTCTAGCCCAAGGGCCTAACCTCATAGGTAGGACAGTCTTAAAGGTGACCCAGAACAGCTAATTATCACGTCATTTGTTTAAATCTGCACTGTGTCCACACCCACCACGGGCTCTCAGAGAGGCTCATGGGAGGTCTGTCTGGGCAGGAAGATTCTGGTTTCCAGGTGACCTCTGAACCAGGAGGTGGGCCTGACCCAGGCAGTATAAAAGTGAACCACGGGGTCGTAACTTGTGCCTCTTTGCCTACTTGCAATGGGAGCCTGTTCGCTGTCTATGGCAGACGTATCCTGCTTTGTCAACTTTCTTACTCTATAAGCCTATCTTTCTCTTCCTCAATAAATCTCATTTCATGCTTGCCTAGCACTAGGATGTCTGGTCATTTTTTTAAAATAATTTTATTAAATCATAATTGTGTACATTGGTGCAATCATGGGGCACAATGTGCTTACTTCATATACAACCAGAAATATTTTGATCGTACTGTTAGAGATAACCTTCATGGCATTTTCTTAATCACTATATGAAGACATTGATATTCTGCATTTAATAAGTTTCACCAGTACCCTGCTAAGATGCACCGTAGGTGTGATCCCACTAATTGCCCTCCCTTCACCCAGCCTCCCCCCTCCCCTCCCTTTCCCTTTTCCCTGTATTGACCAAGAGCGCTCGAAGAACCAAGGACTCAGGCAGCTGCCTGATACCCAATAGCATTAGCAGAAGCAGCCAAAGCAGGGCCGGAGCCCATAGTCCTGGGTGAGAATGCAGACACGTCCCCTGACTGGGTGGCTGTGCCCCCTGGAGCCTCCAGTCAGTACCTCTAACCTTCGACAATAACACTTACCTCTGAAGAACATTCTGGTTGGACTGAAAGCCCTTTCTAAAAACTGCAAAGCGTTTGCTAAACGCAAGGAAAAACTGCCCCACCGAAATAGAACCACACGTGTTGAATTTTAAAAACGGAAATGTTTATTTTCATGTTATAAGGTGATTACAAACTCCTCTAAAAAAAGCAAAGATGAATTTAAAATATTGATATACATATTTATCTAAAAAGCAAAGAAGAAAAAACCCTGCAAAATACAGGGATTTATATCATAAAACATTTATACACAAAAGCTTGTATACTGCAAGACTGAATTACACACCAAGGATCTTGTTCAAATACAAATATTCCTCCTCAGAAGAGTCTCTTGTTGGTTGGTTTTTCTTTTTTTCTTTTTTTTTACAAAAGTTTAAAATATCTTAAAAATATTTCGAAGTTTTAAAAAAATGTCCTGATGAGCCTGACATATTTCTGGAAGGAGGCAAGACCCACATTCTCAGCTTTCTCTTAATGCTGAATACAGAGTCGCAGTTGCTAGGGACTGGAGGATTAATTGGGTAAAAAAAAAAAAAAATGAAGCCAACATCTCAATTTGGAACCAAATATATAACAAGATGATCTGTCCCTCAGGGAACACGTCAGAACATGTCTGTAGTGACACCCACAAGAGAATAGTGGAAAATTGCTTCCTATTATAGGGGGCCAGGTATTGAGAGAGAGACGAGAGATTCCTTGGCTGCCGGGTTGCCCACCTCTCTCTACGTTTTGCTGTCTGGGTTTTTTGTTTTGTCTGGTGGTTTTGTACTTGATGGATTTTTGCACATCGTGGTATTTACAAGCATCCACACAGACAGACCAGCTTGGGGCTGGGCCAGGATGAGGTGCTGTTTGGATAATACAGCCATGCCCTGAGCGGGGCGGGGGAGGGTGGGGGCACGCCCTGCTCTTCCCTGGGGCTTCACCACTGTCTCTGGGGGTATCCTGGGGCTCTGGGGCCAGGACTAGGGAGCTGCTTATCTTCCAAGGGCTGTTGGGGGGGGGCATCCAAGGCTACTTCCTGCTGCTGGGAGTTCCCCACATAGCCTCGGGCTAAGTTCAGAGCCCAGGGGGCCTTCATTTAAATCCTGCCGGAGGCTGGGGCATACCACTGGCTTCTGCTGGCCTCAGCTTCCTCTCGTGCAAATGCAGACCTCAATCTCCAGCCCACGGAGGGCAGCTGGGTGAACAGGTGCTAGCCTCTCTTGTCTGGGACCAGAGCCACCCAGCTCGGTATGCCATAGCTGGGGTCCAGTTGTCCTGTGAGGATGGTCAGAGGGCAGGGTTGGGGTGCTGCTTCCCTCCTCCCTGAACACGATGCAGGTGTCTCCTTCCCCTGAAAGGCCTATCTTTGGCTGTCCAGAGGAGCCTGAGGCTTTCTCTCCTTGCACTTGGCACTGACCACATACGTGCCACTCTCTGCATGTCTCAGAGAACCCACAGCTGGCACTGACTCGGGAAGGTCTGGGTCCACTCCAGCTTACAATGTCTCACCAGGCCTCAGTTTCCCCATTTATAACAAACATGTTGGGTTAGGGGCCCTGGAGGCCTTTTCCCTGCTGGCTGCTGGGGACGATCCCCTGGGGTGACCCACCTGGCCTACCTCAGTGCAGTGTCTCGGTGGGAGGTTTATCCTTGGGGCCCTCGCTCATTTCTTCTTCTTTAAAAACCGCTTTAAATGTCCCCTTGCTTCCTTCCCAGATCTGCCTGCCTGGGCTATGTGTGGGCATCAGGACTTCTACCCCATCCCAAGCAGAGAGGGGACAGAGGGCTCTGCCCACTCTCTAGAGATGGGTGGACCAGAGTCACAAGCTCTGATGAAAAGTTTCATTTATCTGGAGACACAACAAAGCTGAGCGTCGTGACACATTGTACTCACAGAGGGGAGCTCTGCAGAGTCAGAGCTGGGGGGCTGGGATCAGAGGCAGGCGCCTCGGGAGGCGGCGGGTGAGGGATGGGCTTGGGCAAGTGGCTGACCTTCCTTCCAGGTGGGCCCTGGGGACTTGGTCTGCATGTGTCTTTGGTCTCAAATCTGGTTTGGGAATCTGAGAAGAGGCCTTCATTAGGCCGTTTCCAGAATGTTGTCCAAATACTGTAGCCTTTCACCCGGTACTGGTTCTGGGAGACAGGATGCCAGGCAGCCACTGCTGGCCAAGCCCCTTCCTCCCCACGTCACCTGTCCTGTCACCAACAGTGGTTAGTTTACTAAAGTCACATAAGACAAGGAAAAACAGGTCACAATGCTACTCGATAAAATTAGGGAAGAAAAAAACAGTAAAATCAAATCGGACACAACAGCAACCATAAACACACAGAAAAATAGGAACACGTTAGAATCGTTGACAGTTTGGAATAGGGTTGGGTGTTGTTTGGCAGAGTAGAGAGCTTTGGAAACAGTGAGATGTGTACACTTGCCAAAGACAAGGTTCAGAATTGCCCCCTTTGGTGGGGGGACACTGATAGTTCCTCCCCTTCCCAAATCCGGGGACATGGGGGGCTTCCAGGATTCTGAGGGCCCCTGCTCTGAAAACCTAAGCCGAACTCAACTCTCCACACCCCTTAAGGCAGTCACTGCCTTTGTGCGTGATAATTTTTCGGTTTAGTTTAGACTCTGAACTTGGAAGTGTCTGTTCCAATGGCACAGTTTAGGTCCAAATGGGGCTGGGGTGGGGATGTGTCTGCACGCGGGATTTTAAAGGTGTAATACCTTCTCTCCTGGTTCAGGGAGGATCTTTGCTCCACCTGAGGCTCTTGGTCAAGCCAGCTGTGGGGTGCCAGCCCCCTGATACTCCCAACCTTCTAGAAAACTCTCCTTTGCCGTCACTCCTCGGTTCCCATGTGGTAACCATCTGACACCAACTATTACAAGGGTTTGAAATAAAGACCTTCTTTATTATATTTTAGGTTATTACCACCAACGGCTGCCCTTGTGTCTGAGCAAATCCTGAGAATTTTGGGAGCGTTTCCCCAATGGAAGATCCAGCCTCAAAGCAAAGAAGCTGCTCACACCTTCCCTGCTGGCACTAGCACAGCCCTGGGTGGCATCCTTAAGAGCTCTTCAGGAGTCCCCCAGCCTCTGGGAGACGAGGACAGAGCGAAGGGTGGAAGGATGAGGAAAGAAAAGCATCCCTCCCCAACACTGGGCCTGCCTGTGTGCTCTGGGCCCATGTCCTTTGGTCCACTCGCCTCCCCACCTCACCCTGCCTCCCTTAGCAGTTACACTGGCTTCACTCCTGCAGGCAGCTTCAGGAGATGCTCAGACATGTTGCTTGGGGAATGACCAGAACCCACTTCAACTCCATTCAAATGCAACAGACCCATCTTGCCCTGAGAACCCCCCAGCTCCTGCTGGCCTGGCCTCAGGTCCCTCCTGCTGGAATGCCCTGGGAAGGACTGTGACCTTTGCCCTGTTAACCTCTTGGCAGGTGGAGAAGCGAGCCTCATTCCCGCCTGCCTTCTTGTATCTCTAGCTGCTCCCTCTCGGAACAATAGTCCTGACGATCCTACTGACTCTCCACCCTCGACCTCAAAATCATAAATGTTGCTTCCAGTACAACAGTTTCTACTGCTCTTAGAATCAAACTTCTGCAGTACGGCCTCACCTTTTGACTTTACTCAGTCCCTTTTATTTGAGGGGTTGGTTCATTATTTTGGCATTTCTCTTCTTGGCTAAGACAAGTTTAATGAGGCATCCCCTCATGGCCTTCCTTTCTCCCGACCCTGTGGGTCTGCCAGCTCATGGGACCAGCTCCCTGTCTCCTGCTGCTTCCGTCCACCTGAACCAGGCTTTGGAAGGTACTACACCTTTAAGACTGGTCGGATCTCCCAGGAAAATTCCATCCTGCAATTTCTGGGCAGAACTTTCTGCCAGCTACACAAGCACCGAAGAATTGCTTTTGAAAATGAAATCTATTGCTGGCAAGAAGATCAATTCAAGTGGTAAAAGTATATGACAATCTCTAAGCGTATATATAGTTATACGTAAAAAAAATACAAAGTAAAAGTTTACCAAGTTCCCATAAAATACATCTAATTCAGTATGAAAGCTCTGCCTCTCCTTGGACATCTGTCCGCGGGTTTTCTTTTTGTACAAAATATCCCCAAATCAAAGCAAAATACACACACGCACAATACACACACATACACGCATACACACAATAACAAATTTTCTGTGACAATTACAAAAAAAAAAAACATCCTAGTGCAAATATAAAGCTCTGTAAACCTGGTCCTATGAGAATCTAATGTTAGTAGTAAACAGCAGGAAAGCGGCTGGCCCCGGCGACCCAAGAGAGCTCACATCATGGTCTCCACGACGATGTGGGTGGGTTTCATGAGAGCGCCGTTCATGACCGCTGTGTGAGAGTTGTAGGGTGTGGCCCCCTCCTGCTCTACAGCCCAGCGGTTGGGCTCCCTCGGGGTCATCAGGTACCTGACTCTCTGGAGAAGGAAGACAGGTGGGGAGGAAGAGTCAAGCAACCTGGTTTCCCTTCCACAAAGGCATCCCCTCCTCCTGAACTGGTTCCTTGGCAAACTTGACCCTTCCTTGGCAAATCTGGCCCTTCCATTTTTGTCCTTTTTTGGCAATAAAGGAGTCGAACTAAGGTGCTTCTAGGTCTGCCTTGGGGTCTTGCTGGTAGTTTTCTTGGCTAAGCCCCTGCTTGCATAATTCTAGGGACGGGGACTCACAACCCCTACGTGCTGATCTCTTTCTCCTATGGAACCGAAATAAGCCGCCCTTGGAGCTGCAGCCGGTTAGCACACTGTACTTATGTGAAATATACCTCCCTGTCATTCCTTCACCCCTGGTTTTTCCCACCTGCAAAGCAGCTGAGTTCCTGAGGGCTGTATGCCCTAGTTTGAACAACTAACTATCTTAACTACCTGCCCCAAGGAGAAACTCCAAATTCCTCAGCCTTCCATAAGCTCTATTTTCTGCGTGTAGGCATCCGGTCCTCCTTGGGGAACACTGGGGCTGTGTTTGTGCTGCCCTAAGAGAGAGGACCAGGAGGCTGGGCTGCATGAGAATTCTCAGATCAGTTCTGGGCAGGGGAAGTTTTGTCCTCCCAGCTTGTTGCCTGATCATGGAATCAGTAAAGGAAGGGCCCTCTCCAAGGACATCCAGAAAATCAATGGCAGTACTCAGATTTAAACTCAGGGGTCCTGCCTCCCAGCGCAGTTCCTGGAAAGTGTCCACTCAGAGACTTAAAGAGGTCATCAGTTGCCGCCCCCAAAAAGCCCTCTTTCTAGAGGCTTCTAAATTCAATTTAAGTATAGCATATTATAATTTTTTTCAAGTTACTTATTAAAAACTACAATATTTCATTTAAAAAGTCCGGTTTTTCATCTTCTCTTGAAAAATGGCAAGATCTAGCAACTCCAGGCCCATGTCCCCTTCTGGTAACAATGTGCTTGCCCCCGTCAGGCCCCACCCTCCCTGGGGAGGCTGCCCTCAACCCAGCCTCCCACCTGCTCCCTCTCCCAGCAGTGGTCTGGGCACAAGCAGACGCTACCTGGAGGCTCAGACACAGGGAACCCCACTCAGAGAGAAACTCATGGCTGGGAGTGAGTTGCACAAACTCTGACCATCTGTGCTAGTGGGAGCCCCAGAGGGGGCATACGGGGAAGGACAGATGACTTTGGTTAAGACACACCAGTATACAAGGAAAAGAGTGCACCCTCACCCAGTCCCTCCTTCCTCATGCCCATCTCACTCTGACCAGACCGCCACACGTAGGCTGGGCCAATATTCTCAAATTAAGCTTTGAAGATGAGCTAAGTAAGGGACCTCTTGCGTGTCCCTCCCACTAATGGTGTGTAATTGCTATGTTGCTGACCAGTCTGAACAGATCTCTCAAGACCCCTGCTGAACCCCAATTAACGCTTTAGTTTCTGGGTGTTATAGACATCCTGGAAATCTGGTGGGTTGGCATGGGGGGTGTAAAGGGTTCCCTGGAGGGATCTGGACAGCCGTAACTGCCTGTCTATCCCCAGGCCCGTATTTCAGCTTTGGAATAGCTGAATATCCTCTGTCCTCTGAAAACACATAATAGGTCCAATACTCCAGGAAGACCCTAGGGGCCTTGCCAGCTCAGACAGACCCCAGCTTCAAGTTTTCCTCCCTGCCTGCTTCCTCTGTCGCCCCCCCCCTCTCCTGCTACCACCACCACCACCACCTCCAGGCCATGCCCCTGCCCAGGAGGAAACAGGACACAGCCCAAGGGGAGCCAGAGCTCCAGGACATCCTGGCTCCAGATTTTTAAAAAGAGAATAACAATAAAAACGGTCCAGAACAAAACAGTGCAGTCTTGGAGCCAGCCCAAGCCCAAAGGTTAAGGGAGATTCTGAGAAAAGAATTTCTTGGAAAGAACCGGGCCTTTGCCAGGGCCTGGAAACTCCAGTACATTAGAGGCATTTCTGAGAGGAGGCTGGAGCTTGGGGGCTGGGGGCCTGCAGGGAGGACTCTGGCAGAGTTCAGGGTTGGGAGCAAGTTCTGCCTCCAGTGGAGGTGGCTCCTGAGGGTCACAGATCCAGAGAGGACACCAGCATGGGTTAGTTATCCTAAATTTGGCTACAGAATAAGGGAAGGCCTCTGGGTGGGGTCGGGCTTCCTTCCCAAGCTCCTACTGCTTCCAGGGGAAAGCCCTCGCTCTCAGCTTGGCATCCAAAGCCATCGTCACGTCTTCAGCTTCACTGCCCTCTCTTCTACCCCACTCCCCATGCTGACACCAAGAACGCCCTTCCTTCTCACACTCTCTACCTGGCCAATTCTTCCTCAGCTCACAGGCCTGCTGGTCACCACCAAGCCTCCTCCCACGTGCGCTGTTTGTGGTTCTGCTCCCCTCAGTGCACTCTCCTACCCACAGTCGCAACCACCCCATTGGATAGTGGGGGGTCTAGGGCTCAAAGAGGGCAAGCAACTTGCCTCAGGTCACGGCAAACTGCCAGCCAGCCGGCTGTGGCCTTGAGCCTTGCACCTCCCTCCTCCCCTGGCCTTGGGCCCACATGCTCACCACGAGGAACGGCCCCTCCGTCTGGCAGAGGCGGATGATGATGACCAAGGGGATACACAACATGGAGGAGAGGGCCAGAACCCAGCCTAGCCCGATGGCCCAGTCAGGGTACACGTAGTTTTTGTTGTAGGTCAGGGGTACATACTTGACAAGGGAGAAGATGAAACATCCCTGTGGATA
>CAUYON010114161.1:0-29762 GCA_963573935.1 Arctocebus calabarensis
GTTTTCATATAGTAAAGGAGAAAATATCATGAATGGTATGTCAATCAGGTTGATAAAATATCTCAGATTGCATGTGAAGCCCCCACACTGTACCCCATGGTTGAACTAATGTACACAGCTATGATTCAATAAAAAAAAAAAGAAAGAAAGAAAAAAAAGATGAAGACAAGGCCAATTGTCTGCTAGGAATAGAGGGTAGGTGGTGGAGGGTAAAGGGGAAGATTAAAAGGAGTGTTGGTAGGTATTGTCATTCTTTGTGTGGGGGAGTGACCACAATGTTCTATGATTAGATTGTGATGATAGCTGTTCAATTCTGTGTCTATAATAAGGAACAGAGAATTGTACACTTGCAAACGGTGAACTAATTACTTAAATAAAGCTACTTCAGAATGTTTTCCAAAAATAAAAAAAAATAAAAATAAAATACTGTCCCCTTCCCAATGAATTACCTTGGAACTTTATGTCATATATAATTTTAAATATACAGTCTGTTTCTAGACCTAAAATCATCTACTTCAATAGCTCACCTTTCTTCCATTATAATAATCACCACCCAACATATTAATTTTACCAAGTATTTATCTTTTAGGGAGATGAACAGTGAGAATGTTTTTGGTATTTATCCACATATGTACTATTTTGTAAATTTATTTTCTGTTTTTTTATTGTTTGGGATTCATTGAGGGTACAAAGAATTAGATTACAGTGATTGCATTTGTTAGGTAAATTCCCTCTTATAATTGTGTCCTGCGCCAAGAGCTGTGTGTACACCGTGACTCCCATCCCCCTTCCTCCTACCCTCTCCCTGCCCCCTCATTCCCCTAATCCTCACCATGTATTAAGTCAGCTATTGTCTTCATATTAGAATTGAGCACACTGAGTACATTGAATGCTTCTCCATTCTTGTGATGCTTCACTAAAAGGAATGCCTTCCACCTCCATCCAGGTTAATACAAAAGATAGAAAGTCTCCATCACTTTAATGGCTGATTAATATTCCATGATATACATATACTACACCTTGTTAATTCATTCCTGGGTTGGTGGCCATGTAAATTTATTTCCTTAGAACTATTTGAATATGATCAGAGTTGACTGCAGAGAAATGGAATAGTTAGTTGTAGGACACCCTGGCCATAGAACTTTATGTGTAATGTAAGAACAATAAAGATCAGATTTCCCTCCTCAAAACACATCATATCATTAACAGGAAAATCCAATGAAATGTGGCAAATATGGTAATCATCTTCCCCAAGATATTAAAATCTGACAATAGCCTCTCTAATAAATACATTGGTGAGTTATTTATGTTAACTTGCTTTTTCCTTAGGCTATCTAAATTTTATAATTAATAATACCAACCCAGGTAGGCCAGTATAGATTTAAGAATGAGACATACCCTGAAATTTTTTCCTCTCGATTTTTTTTCAAGAATCTAATACTTTTTTTCCATTCACCACATTAAACTTGGCAAGGCAGGTGAGCTGCCTCGGGGTATTAGAAACAGATTCAAGGGGCATTTCCACTGAGTAAAATCTCACTGTCTCACAAAGAATAACCTTCACAATCCTCCAAAACTTATTAAATAGTTCAACAATAAGGTTTACTGTTACCTGGATCTCATTTTAATTTTAGTATACTGTTGGGGCTTGTTTGTTGTTTGAAAAGCTTCCAGGAAGCAACCTGACTAAATTGTAAAGTTAACTGTGATGGGTTTTAAGATGAACAAGAGTGTTGCCATTTTCTAAGTACAGAGTGTTCACCTGATATCCTGATCTCTGGGCTTAGCAATTTGACCTCCCCTGACAGCTGGCAATAGAGGCTCGTCCTTAACCAAAGCTCTAGTCCCCTGCCCCAGGGACCTTTCATTCTCTCAACACACTTTAAAATCTTTCCTTTTTCCTCTCACTGTACAATTACAAAACCTTTTCCTCCCAGCTGTGTTGTAGTTATAGCGTGAGGTCTGTGAATAGACCATAACCATGACTAGATGAATTGACATCTTCAGGTGTGGATTCTCCCTAGGCAGTTTGATTTCTGAGACAGTGGTGCTGGCAGGCCCTTGCCCATTCCCCTGGCACAGGAAAGCACATTTCTCCCACACTGCAGCTGTACCAGCTCTGTCTGTAATTGTTGTACATATTTCTGATTTACATATTTTTTTTTTTAAAGAAGTGATACAACTTAAAAAAAAAAAA
Organism: Arctocebus calabarensis; assembly: GCA_963573935.1. Lineage (NCBI taxonomy): Eukaryota > Metazoa > Chordata > Mammalia > Primates > Lorisidae > Arctocebus > Arctocebus calabarensis. The sequence goes on from CAUYON010114161.1 coordinate 2,198, forward strand.
GAAAGCCATTCTGGAATTAAAGTTGTTTTGGCTTTTTCTTTTATGTTTTATGTTTTCTGTGACAAAAGTAGCCAGAGCCTTCCACTGTGAGGCTCTTCTTTCCCTGCTACCTGTCTCCACTGAAACGCTCTGTCCCTGTGTAAATCACCTCTTTACCTGCTTCACTGCAACACACCATGAGAATTCTCACATCCTTTCACTAATGCTTTTCCCTTCCCAGTATTTCATCCTCTCCTGACTAAGACTCACTTCCTTAAAATGTACAACTTCTGATGGTTGAAATCTGCACTTCAGGACCTACTCAATTCCTACCTTTTTAGGAAAGTGACGAGTTTTTCCTGTATCATGGGTTGTCTTTAAGATCATCCCCATAGCAAAACCCTAATAAATCCTCCTGGAAACTCCTCCTTAATCAAGAAGTCCTTCAGAGGTGCAGACAATATATTGGGTCTTCCACACCATGTGACTTTTCAACAGTCCTATGCACCTGAGAACACTCAGCAAAGAATGGGTTTGCTAACCAGTTATTAATAAAGACTTCACAATTTTTGCTTTTTGGAAAATTGCAGATGGAGTTGGTAGCAACCCATGTAACAGAATATGTAGCAGCTTATGTAACAGGCTATGTAGCGACCTGTGTAATAACATATGTAGAAACCTATGTAATAACATATGTAGCGATCTATGTAACAACCCATGTAGCAACCTATGCAGCAAGATGTGTAGGCACAGGGACAGCATGCTTGCAGAGACAAAGTGGCGGTTTTTTGAAACATACAAGCAATCACAGACCTTGGCAATTGGAAATTGATTAGCTGTGGAATTCCAGTGTGGGGGTCCATGACGGGGACGGGAACTTTTTCTCAAAAAATAGCAGCTGCAGAGGTTGCTTGGAGCCTCTTCCCCGACAAACATGGGGAGGCCCCACCTCTTGCCAGCTTTCTGCTTCCCCGGGGATGGCACCAACAGAAGTTTTACATAATTAGAAAGCCATCTTCTTGAGATCCCGTATACCTAAAAATCCTCACACTTAGAGTCAGCTGTTGTAAAAGGGGTAATTTTTGCCAAATTATGTTTATCCAAGTAGGTGCCAGTCTACGTGGGCGTTCCATGGGTGAGGTATTTGGATGCAGTTGGTCAACCTAATTTGACACTTGTCCTCCAATTTGTGAAGACAAGATTATATAAATGAACGAGAAGTGAAACAAGAAAAGAGAACTGCACACACCGTGGGCATGGCTCGTGACTGTCAGTCACATCCCGCACAGGCGTGCGGTGCTCGGATTAAAACGCTTTGAAGAGTCTCCCACGCGGGTCTTCGTGCGTCCAGTCATTTCCCGCGAGATCTCTGCTTTTATGAACAGTCTTCCCCGCTGCTCCCACACTTGCAGTGATTGCATTACTCTGTTCAAGGACAGGTGCCCCATGTTCGTTCTGCAGACTGTGCAAGTTCTTTTTCTGTGACAAAAGTAGCAGTTTTATGTGACGCTGCCTCCCAGACTCCAGAGTGTCCTGTCACACGTTTGCACCCCCATCTCCAAGCCCCGACGTTCTCCGACCCGGCTCCCTCCGAGAGAGCGCGGGGAGTGGGGTTGACAGCACTGCAGCCCCCACCCACCCGCCCGCTCCGCCCTGCTGCCCTGGGCCTCCTGTGTCCACCCCACAGGCGGGGCCCTGAGGCCCTCTGGCTGACTGCTCTGCTGGTCCGCTTCCCTGCAGCGCTGTGACTGCTGCACCCAATCTACTAGGACACGTGTCTTTCTCACAGGTGTGTCTTGAGTGGAAGCATCAGGGGCTGTCACTTCACGTGGTCATGTGTTTTTCTAAACGGTAATCAAGAAAATGATTGAATAGCAGTTACAACTTCTTTCTTTCCCCACTCTGTCTTCCTTCCTCCATATTTCAAACAGCCTCTTAGGTAGGTGGTGTTGGAACAGCTGTGGGCATTTCTGAAAGGCTGTATGGGGAAACTGAGGTGGGGACACAATTAGTGGGGACTTAGAGAAACGTGCATGTGCTACGCAGTGGCTCCCATGGACTGTGAGGGTGCGACAGGCTGTCGTGACCTGGGAGTCCTCAGCCTTCCTCTCTGTCATGTCATCAATGCGCTGAGTGAAGATGCAGGGTTGGGGGGCTGGCCTGCAGTGCGCCCCCCGGGAGAGTGAGTGCGACAGCCGGCCTGTGCAGGCAATTATCCTAATCTCTGAGCTAATCCATGAAGAAACGTTACAGAGGGGTTACAAAATCTGGCAAAAATCCCTAAATATTTAAATGTGAGTCCACTAAATAAGGTGCCACTGATAAAAATATATCAACCCTATATTAAGAATTATTTTCTGTTGTTGCAATACAAACATTACAGAATGTTAAATAATGAGTCAAGGTATATGCAAATAAACAATAAGAATGATACCAAGATGTGTATCCGACAGTTAACTTGTTCTACTTTTCTTGAATTTATCAGGCATATCTTTTCTATCCGTTTTTTAAAATTTGAGCTTTGTTGTGATTTGTTTTCTAAAACAAAGTAATTACTGACATTCGTACTTGATTTTTCAGTGTTAACTTTGTACATCTTTTCTTTCAAAAGTGCTTCTGAATATCATGAGCTGTAGACCATTTAAAGATTAGGTCTGTCCCTATGAGTAGAAGCTAAAACGTATGTGTTTTGTCACAGTAAGTTGAGTCCAAATTACTAGAATTCTATGCAAAATGTTTTTCAAGTTCAGAATGGGGCCTGTCTTTGTCAGCTGAGGCTGCATAACTATATCTTGCACTTGACCTTAGAAATGAAGATAATGTGATCTAATCATTTGTACCCTTATAGCAATCTGACATGAAAGGAAGGGAGAAAGAAGAGAGGGAAGGAGTGAGTGAGGGAGGGAGGGGGGAGCGAGGGAGGAAGAGAGAGAGAGAGAGAGACAGAAAGAAAGAAAGAAAGAAAGAAAGAAAGAAAGAAAGAAAGAAAGAAAGAAAGAAAGAAAGAAAGAAAGAAAGAAAGAAAGAAAGAATCATACCCTGGCTTAACCATTTATTTCCCACACTTCTGGAGACTGGAAAGTCCAGGAACAGTGCACCAGCAGAGCCACATCTGGTGACCACTCACTGCTGATCCATAGAGGGACATCTTCCTCTGGTGTCACTGATGGTGGAGAGCAGAGAGAGCTTTCTGGGGTCTCCTTTCCATGGGCCCCATTCTCACAACCTCATCATCTCCCCGGTCTCACCTACTATCACTGTCAACTTGGGCCTTAGGATGTCAAAGTATGAACTTGGGAGGGGTGAAGGCATCGGGTCCACGGCAGAGCCTCTCCGAGTGTCACACTGACTTGTGATTGTGCACCCCCTGTCACACTGAGGGGACTGGAGCAGCTTCTCGACGCAGGACGATCACCTCCGGCTGTGTCCATGCGTAAGTTCTTCCTCTTGCCCATTCAGCAAGTTTCTCCTGAGCACCGTCCAGAGGCCGGACTCTCAGGAGGCCCCAGAACAGAAACGGAAGAAAGGTGGAGGCTGTTCTTCCCCTCCTGGGTCTCAGGCTACACAAGGCGGGACCTTAATCACGGCTCACTCAGAGAAGTGCTGCGACTCCAGTGACGTCCAGTGATGTTTAATTCTTAGCATCTCTCCCTTTCATAATTCTATTATAAACTGCTTGTGGGTGGGGAATTCAAGCCTTTCTCTCTTTGTATTATCACTGTGACTCATAAATATAAACTAGTTTGTGGCTGTGAACTGAATCTACCTGCCACTAACATATGGCCAATATGTTAGTTTTCTGGAGCGGCCATAGCAAACACCCCACTGGGGGCTTTAAACACTACTACACCTTTATGCTTTCACAGTTCCAGAAGCTGTAAGTTCATGACCTAAATGACAGTGTATTGTTTTCTGGTGAAGATACTCTTACTGGCTCGCAGGAGGCCCCCTTTCCCCAGGGTGGAGAAAGAAACTGCAAACGAGCCTCTGGCGTCTCTGCTTACCTGGACGTTAGATAAGGGTCCCTTGTTTATGATTTCATTTAACCTGAATTACTTCCCTAGAGGTCCCACCTCCAAATACAGCCCCACTGGAGGTGCGAGCTTCAACATGTGAATGTGGCAGAGGAGATACAAACTTTCAATCTGTAACAGCTGGGTTGGCAGAATCAGAGGCAGCACTGGAGGTTCACTTCAAATTGGGACCCGTGTGTATCCCCATTTCCACTGCTTCAGGCAGTTGGCTGGCACAAGTAGCTTTGTAGAATCCCCATATTTATTCAGGTCAAAAAACCACTCAGACACAGAGCCAGACACAGGCTTCTTAATTGACGGATGCTGGTCTTGCTTCAAGCATCTGGCCTTCTTTTCTATATTATTCTTTCCTTAAAACAACCTCAGTTCTTCCTGTCTCTAACCACAGACCCACAATTCCCCAGTGCCATCATAAGCTGTCCTAGAGAGGTCCTGAGCTTTTCATGGGAGGGGGACTGGTCAAGTCGGCCCGGCCTGACCCAGCACAGAGGACGCTTTCTCAGATGCATCAATGTGGTGATGGGATTATTCTGCAATCACTTACCTGTTCCCAGAATTACAACTGGGTTTCAGGGAGCCTTTCTGTTCTTTCTCCCTGGTTCCCTCTGTCAAAAACACCACTGTGCCCTCAGCGGGTTGGACCACCCTGAAAACTGTCCTCTCTCCCAGGTCATTAGACAAGGCGCTGGCACCACCAGTCCTGCTCACCCCAGGAGCTCTAGCTGTTGACCTTTACAGTCTAAGCATGGTCGTTCAATTAGACTCGGCTTCCCCCTCATACACTTTCACAAAGATCATGCTTTCTCTTGCCTGTCACTATGGACCACATCTTTCATCTCTGTGAGGGTGTAAACAAAACCCTTTCAGTTCTAGAAAACAATGTTCATCTAAGCATGTCACGTCTCCCGGGCTGCCGTTAGGGACTATTACGTTGATTTCAGTGACATATTACTTTTATAAACATCAGCACTCTCAATTTTTCTGTTTTTATTATGTTGGTTAGGGGTTAGCTGTTCTTTGTTGTTAATTTTGCTCCTTTTGACGTTAAAACTTAAGACTAAGCATACCCATTGGATACAGTCTTTTCAGATTGTCCTTTTTGGTTGTAAGCTTTCCACTTCTCACTGAATTGGCAGATTTCATACAAAACCAGTGAGGGACATCTTTAAATGCCCTTTTTCAGAGCCTATAGAGCAATTACTAGAAAGCTATGTTATTCCTTAGACTTTGTTCATAGATGGACAACTGGTCACCCCAACTATTGCATTATTTGCTAGTATTTCTAAGGATTTTTGCATTTTGTTCATTGGGGATTTTGGTCTGTGGTTTTCTTATTGTGTTGTGCCTTTTCCTGGATTTAGTATTAATATGATACTGGCTTTGTAGAATGAAGAGAGGATTTCCTTCTTCTTGGCCTTTTTTTGGGGGGGTGGGACAGAATTTTACTTTGTCTCCCTCAATAGATTGCAGTGGCATCATAGCTCACAGCAAACTCAGTCTCTTGGGCTCAAGCAATCCTCTTGCCTCAGCCTCCTTAATAGCCAGGACTACAGTTGCCTGCCACAATGCCTGGCTATTTTTAGAGATGGTATCTTGCTTTTGCTCAGGTGATCCAACTACCTTGGCCTCCCAGAGTGCTAGGATTACAGGTGTGAGCCATTGCGCATCCAGCCTTCTTAGATCTATTCCAGTGAACTGGTATCAGTTCTTCTGAATGGCTAGTCAAATCCTTTTGATCCTAGGCTTTTTTTTTGTTGGGAGATATTTGTTTATTACTCATGTAATCTCACTACTTATTGTTGGTCTTTTCAGGATTTCTGCTTCTTCCTGAGTTCAGTTGGAGGCACTGTAACCTCCCAATACATCCATTTCCTCTAGATTTTCTAGTTGCTGAGTATTTGCATTTCTCTGATGATTAAGGATAGTGAGGAATCTTCTTTCTTAATGATCAGCCAGTGGTCTGGGGATTTTGTTTATCTTCTCAAACAGCCAAATTTTTGCTTCATTGATCCTTTGAAGTTTTTTTTTTTTAAATTTCATTTAGTTCCACTCTAATCTTTGTTGTGTTTTGTCTTCTCCTAGGTCTGGGATTGGTTTGTTTTGTTTTTCTAGTTCCTTGAAATGTGACATTAGGTTGTTAATTTGTGATCATTATGTCTCTTTTAGTGCTTTTAGTGCTATAAACTTCCCTCTGAACAGTGATTTTAGTGTGCCTCGGAGATTTGGGTAGCTTATGTTTTTCTTATTATCATTCACTTCAAAGAATACTTTAATTTCCATCTTAATTTCATCATTGACTGAAAGATCATTCAATACCAGGTTGCGTAATTTACATTCATTTATACGATTTGGGGAGTTCCTCTTGAAATTTGATTTCTGGTTTAATTTCACTTGTTCAAAAAAGGTCTTTGATGTGCTATCAATTTTTCAAACTATTTTGAGACTTCTTTTGTGGTCTAGTACATAGTCTATTTGGAAAATATTCTATGTGCTGATGAGAATAATTTATATTGTATAGTTTTGGGGTAGAATGTTCTATAAATGTCTGTTAGGGCAATGTGTTCTAGAGTCCCATTTAAGTCCAGTGTTTCTTTGATAATTTTCTAGCTTGATAATCAGTATAGTTCAGTCAGTAGAGTATTGAAATCTCCCACAATCAATGCATCACTGGTTATTTCTGTTCATAAGTCCAGTAGTATTTATTTTATGAATTTGTGAACTTAAATGCTGGGCGAATCTATATTTCAAATTATGATATCTTCTTGTTGGACCAATCCCTTTATCACTATATAATTACTTTCATTGTCTTTATTTACAGTTGTCAATTGAAAGTCTGTTTTACGTGATACAAGAATAGTGACCCCTGCCTGCTTTAGCTTTCTGTTTATGTGGAATGTTTTCTTCACCCCTTAACCTTGAGTCTACGAGAATCTTAGTGGGTTCAGGGGATCTCTTGGAGATGGCAAGTGTTTGACTTATTTTATTTTTATACATTACACCAATTGGTATCTTTTAAGTAGGGGATTCAGACTATCAATGTTCATTAATAACCTTGTGTCAGATTCTGTTCCACTTGTGTTGGTTGCTATTTAGTTGCTTTGCACTTTTATTTTTAGGTTTTTCATATAATGGTGACTTATTGTTTAAAAATTTAAAATTCCACTGAGCATTTTTTGTAGAACTGCTCTAGTGGTGACAAATTCCATTAGCATTTGCTTATCCAGATGAGACATTATTTCTCCTCCATTTATAAAATTTAGTTTTGCAGGATATAAAATTCTAAGCTGACTGCTATATGATCATTTCAATAGACACAGACAAAGAATCCCTTCATAATAAAAACTTGCAACAAACTAAGCATAGAAGGAACATACCTTAAATTGATAAAAGCCATATATGACAAACTCACGACCAACATTGTCCTGAATATGGAAAAGTTGAAAGCATTCCCTCTACAAACTGGAACAAGACAAGGACAGCAACTTTCACCACTGCTATTCAACATAGCACTAGCGGTTCTAGGGTTACAGCTAGAGAAATTAGGTCAGAAAAAGAAATAAAGGGCTTCCGAGCTGGAGAAAAGGAAGACACACTATCTCCCTTTGCCAATAATATTATCTTAGACACAGAAAACCATACAGACTCCTCCAAAAGACACCTAGATTTGATAAATGCTTTCTCAGGCTACAAAATTAATAATCTCAAATCACCAGAACAGCTATATACCAATAACAGCTAAGCCAAAAATCAGATCAAGACCTTGATCACATTTACAATAACTACAAATAAAATAAAATACTTAGGAGGTGAAAGGTCTCTACAAAGAGAACTAAAAAATAAATGGAAAAACATCCCATATTCTTGGGTCAAAAGATTAATTACTGTAAAAATATACATACTACCCAAACACTGTACAGATTCAATGTAATTCCTCTTAAAATAGCAACATCATTCTTCACAAAATTAGTAAAAGCAATTCTAATATGGAACCAAAAAAGAACCTGAATAACCAAAGCAATCCTAAGTGAAAAGAACAAATCTGTGGGAGTCTCATGACCCAAATTCAAATCATACTACAAGGCTATAGTAGCCAAACAGCATGTGACTGGTATTAAAGAATGAATCCACACACAGATCTATGGAACAGAATAATGAATGTAGAACTAAAACTATATACTTATAAGCCACTGATCTTCAACAAAGCAGACATAAACATACACTGGAAAAAGAACACCTTATTTAGTAAACGATGATGAGAAATTGGATATCCATTTGCCGAAGAATGAAGGTGGATTACTATCTCTCACTGTACATAAAACATAACTTTATACTGCCAGAAATTGGCTTAGGTAATGAAATCATGTCTAACACCCCAAAAGCAAATGCAAAAAAACAAAAATAAATGAGACTTAATTAAACTAAAAAGCTTCTGCATAACAAAAAAAAAATTAACTAAAAACAATAATTTTTTAATTTAACACAGTAAATAGGCAATCTACAGAATAGGAGAAAGTATTGCAAACTATACATTTGACACAGAACTATTAATATCCAGAATCTACAAGGGAGTCTAATCAGCAAGAAAAAGATAAATAACCCTATTAAAAATGGGCACATGACATGAACAGACATTTCTCAAAAGAAGATATAAAAATGGCCAACAAACATGAAGAAATCTTCGTCATTAATCATCAGGGAAATGCAAATTAAAACCATAATGAAATACCAACTTACCCCTGTCACAATGGATATGGCATGTGCTAAAACAATCAATAACAACATGGCACACATGTAAGAAAAGGGTAACATTTATATACTATTGGTGAGAATATAAATTAGCATAACCTCTCTGGAAAGCAGTATAGAGATTTCTTTCTTTCTTTTTTTTTTTTTTTTTTTGAGACAGAGCCTCAAGCTGTCACCCTGGATAGAGTGCCCCATGGCATCACGGCTCACAGCAATCTCCAATTCCTGGGCTCGAGTGTGTCTCCTGCCTCTGCCTCCCAAGTAGCTGGGACTACAGCCCAGCCATTTTTTGGTTACAGCCGTCATTGTTGTTTGGCAGGCCTGGGCTGGATTCGAACCTGCCAGCTCAGGTGTACGAGGCTGGCGCATTAGCCCGTTGAGCCACAGGTGCTGAGTCAGTATAGAGATTTCTTAAAGAACTAAAAGTAGATCTACCATTTGATACAGTGATCCCACTCCAGGAAATCTACTCAAAGGAAAAGAAGTTGCATTGTGGAAAAGACACCTGTACCCATATGTTTATTACAGCACAATTCACAATTGCAAAGATATGGAACTAACATATTAATAATGTCAGTTGCCACCAACTGATGAGTGGATAAAGAAAATGATGTAAATAGACACACACACACACTCACACACAGCCGTGAAATACTACTCAGCTGTTGTTTGCAGCAATTTAGATGAAACTGAAGGTCATTACCCTGAGTGAAGTAGCTCAGGGGTCTGAAAATCAAATACCAATTCTCCTCACTATAAATGGGAACTAAACTATGGCTGTGTATGCTCATAAATTGTACCTTATTAACATTGGAGACACAGAAGGGAAAGATTTGGAGATGGGTGAGAGATGAAAAATTTCCTCTAGATTACAATAAACACTATTGGGGTGATGGGTACCTCAAGACCCAGATATTACCATGACACAAGTAATCTCTGAAACTAAAAATCACTTGTACCCCTAAATCTGCCAAAATTAAAAAGCAAAAAAAAATGTACTTAAATAGGAAATTTTGCTACCATTAGACAATTGTAATTCTGACTTTTTATTGTTTTTTCTCCATCTCATTAATGATCATTGTTTCAATATTAGGACTTAATACACTAACTCTTAACCTCAAGAGTAAGATTCCTTAGGAGGGAATAAATTAGGTTTTCTTATGAAACATTGGAGCCCTGGTTTTTATGACAGGTTGCTTGCTGGGTTCCATTTCTCAGACCTGTGTTTCCCCAGGGGCAATACAAAATACTGCATAGTTATTCCTCAAAGGGGCTGACATTTCTCTCATCTGAGCAGGTTGCTTTAGAAGCAAAGCCAAGCCAGAGCTCTGCAGGCAAGAAGGAAGCAGAAGTTTAATCCACATTTCCATAAGGAAAAATCCCGTATGTCTTCAGAAATGAGGCACATTTCACACCTATGTGCATTCACGTGAGTTAATTTCCTCAGTCACAGATCCATAAAATATTGAATTAGAAAAAAATTGAAAGTTCTAATTTCGGTTAGCAGTACAGCTACTTCCAGAGAATATCACTTGCCTCCCCGATTGTTAACTGAACTCATGAATTTCCTCCTGGGCTTCCTACCAATCTTATCCTCATTCATGTGGAGCATATATTCCATTCAGAGCTTAAATGCCTCCGTAGTCACTAATATTAATTTCCCAAATTCATTCACCTACAACTTCAGAGTCTAGAGAGGGGGAATGGCCTGTCCTGCTCCCATGAAAGGAAGATGAATACAGATGGCATGGGTTCCTGAATGATAATAACAACCACACCACCATGGCCTGGGAACCTACTATCTGTCAAGCATCAATGGCATATTTTTCGATTTTATTATCAGATACATATCTTCTGTAATAGCTATCCCTGCCCTATCATGATGAAGAGACTAAAGTTCAGGGAGGGGAGGTAAGGAAGGGATATGGTTCAACCAATTTTCACTCCTGGATTCCCAGGCATTATCCAGTTTATGGTTTTGAAATCAAGCTCCTGTTCCCCCTCCATTCTCTCATCCTCTGTGTCCTCCTGAAACAGTAGACTAGATAAAGGGAAATTCCTCTTAATAAGGGAAAAATCTTCCTTTCATGAGAGAGTCATGAATGTATCAGATGTCCAAATAAAATACAGCAAATTCTTTGTAATTTACCTATGTTTTTGTGAAATGCATAATTTAATAAATTTCTTCCAAATAATTATGGTTTAATTCTAAGCAACAATACTGTTTGCAAAAAGAGGAGAACGGCAAGCCCAATTTGCATGCCCTACTATGAACATCTCATTGGTAACTGTCCACGTTTGGTTTCAATGTGCTTTTTCTGCGTCTGGGGTAGACCAACTGCTGCTGAAAATGGTCTGCTTGTCTTTCCTTCAAGCAAGATGAGTATTTTCCATGTTCATGGAATTAAGTAAAACAAAACACCAGGCCTCCATCTCAATTCTCCAAATTTATAATAAATAGGTATGAGTCAATGAATTACATCAGTGAATCATAACTGCCAAGATTGTGAAAAAGACAACTTCTAGTGGGGATGCCATTTTTTTTTTTCTTTTGAGAGGAGCCCATCAAGCCTAGATCCTATACATTCTGGTCTCAGGAAGGAGATTAACCAGGAACAGACTTTTTTCCTTGGGGAAAGGCTGAGACATAATTGGACAGGGAGAAGCAGTGAGGTAGGAGTTGAATGTGGCCTTTCCCCTGCTTGGTTTTCTAGCTTGATACCTACAGCACTTGGGGCCAGCAGATGATTCGATCCAAGGTAACTGGCAACCATTGGGGGACTATGCATTTGCTATTTCCTCCCCAATCTCATGCCTTTACTTAAACTTCTGTCTCCATGAAACACTCAATGCACTTAGGGAACAGCCACTTACAGGGCATAGGCCGTACCATCTGCCATTTAGCACAGCAGCAGAGTCCTGGAAGCTTTCCAACTGTCTGTGAACACACGAATGCCTCATTCTGTCTTATTTACCTTTATATTAACTCTAGAGTTTAGGATAAGAATGGAAAGACCTCCTAAATGCAGGTATCAGCGGGATACCTCTTGGAGCAGAGGAATTGGACAAATGAATTATTATGAAACACTTTTTAAACATCCTATAGAGATTAACAGTATCCCTGAGAGTCTCCAGGACAAGAATCGGAAATTCACTTAATTCTGTCCAGTGAAGGATTTATGTAGAGATGAGGTTGAGGGTAAGCAGTCTTTTTTTTTTTTGAAGTCAAATGCATATAGATGATAAATACATTCATGCATGTGTGGAGTACAATGTGCTGATTTTATTTTTTATACAATCTGACGTGGTTAGATCAAACCAATCAACATAGCTTTCTCCTCATTTACTTGATTATTGTACCAAAACATCTATGTCCTACACTTGCCAGATTCGACTTGTCCCCTTGTCATGTTCTCCATAGGTGTGGTCCCGCCTTTTACCCTCAGTCTTGCTTGGAGTTTTCAAGCTGGGTTTAAACCTGCCTGCACTTGCTCAGATGCTCAAGGCACCCTTGTCCTATGTAAAATCAGGAGATGTAACTACCACCACTTCATCTCAGCATAGTTCTCTGCTCCAAGAAAGTTCCCTTGTTTCACAAAACCAAGTTTCATGGGACTTACAGCTAGAAAGGACACAGAGCGAGAAGGACAAATATATTGGGGCAGGCAAGAAGGGAGGACGGTGTGCTTGGTGGTGCTGGGTGAAGGAGGCCTTGGGAGCTGTCCTCTGGCTGGTCTGTTGCGGTCACCAACAATTTCCTGGGTGACACATTGCTGCCACTGGTGACCTTCTTCAGGGAAGGGTAAGGCTGGGCACCAGGGTGCAGGGCCTCAGAAGAGGTGTCAAGAGACCCTGAACCTTCATCCCCCTACAGGACATCAGGCAGTGGGTGAGAGCAAGTCTGGGGTGGAAGAGAGGGAGGAATCCAGAGGGGAAGAGATCAGGAATGCCGATGCCTTCCCCAGGCTTCACTTCTAGAGGGAACGTGACCCATGAAACCAACCCTGTGGCTAGGAACTGACCACAGGCAAAGGCCACCAGAGACCGCAATCCAAGTAATGTGATTAAGTCCGTCTAATTTAAGAATCCAAAATCATCATCCTGCATCCAGTTTTCCGTGTCTTCTAGAGTCAGACTCGTTTTCTTAATAGCACATTTTCAAACTAGATATAAACAGCTCATAGCTCCTGTGTCCTCTATGAGGAATAATGTTCAAAAGAATTTTCTATGAGCCGTGTTTCCTCTGCTATCCTCTTAGCAGCTCCAAGTCTTACGATCTCTGCGATCCTCAGAACCATGAGGACTGGTTCTCCCTGTGATTGCAGGAGGGACTCAGGGGCTCCAAATCCTCCGAGGGAAATGTACGCACGCCATGAAGCTACATGGCACAAAAACAGGTAACACTTTTTGTTTGATTTTCTAAACAAAATCATATCTACTTCAAAAAATAAGACAAGAATTATTTCAGAAAAGTATTAGTTTCAGATATATTTTAAGGACAATTTCCTCTTATACTAAATATCTGGAGTTGTGCAGTCATCCAATCATCTTTACTAATCCTCTAACTGGGCTGCAGGAGACAGTTTAAGTGGACAATTGCATATTTCAAATAGGTTCAGAAAGATACTTTAAGTTATGCTTCAACTTTCCCTTTTAAGAGGAAATGAAGATTCTAAGAGGACGGCGTGGATACAAGAGCAATGTATGAAACTTCTAAATACTGGAATGTGTGTACAATGATTACAAAGGGTCACAAAATGATTGCTGAAGAGTTTTTGGCATGCAGAATGAAGAGGTTTGACAGAGTCCGTGCTGGGACTGAGCAGCTCAGGGAGAAGTCCTCTCCAGCAAACCTTCTAGTAAAACAGGAAGAGTCGATGAAGCTGATTGTCACACCCCAGCACTGATAGGGTGGAGAAGGTCAGACAGAATGTCACCACCTTTGTTTTTGCAAAACCGCAGACCTTTGCCTCCCGTGTAAAGAGACCCTTGGAATCTAGAGAATCTTTACCAGAACCTTCGGCCTGGTATTGCCACACCTCACAGCCACATTCTCTCTTGCAAGTCCGTTTTCTGCTCTTCTGCATGTACACACACCTTACAGGCCATCCTCATGACTCTGTGGGTCTCTCAAGCCCAAAGTGAGCCTAGGATCAAGGTCAGGGAGCAATTTCCCCTACATATTGCAAGACACAAAATCACGATGCAACACTAGTTATTCCATTTGCTTCCTAAATGAATAACCAACATAGGTTATTCATGGAATGCATTAAAGTTTTGTTTCAGTACTTGGGGTTAAAAAATACTTTCATCTTTTAAACATGCTTCACCAGTTCTATGTTGGTACAGTTTTATTTTCTTTTATTAATAGTCACTTTTGGTTTCACTAAAGTGGGCATTTTCAGCTGTTTGGTCAATTAAAAACAATATATAAAAAATTATATGCATATGTTATGTATACATGTGTGTGCACATGTCAGATATATAAATACACACACACATTTTCCTTTTTTATAATGGGATAAGGAGTACTAGAATATCGCTCTCACTTGGTTCCATGGTTTTACTGAGTCAACTGTCTTCAGTGTTCATGTCACCTATAGGAGTTCATTCAATAAAACCTTTTTTTATGCAATGTGTACCGAAGAGACGGTATCATAAATTCAACATGTAGTTCATTACCAGGACCTGACACCAACTTTTTATAAGTGGAAAACCTGCTTGTCTCTTCTTGTCGCACATGTTCTGTTGCCCATGGAAATAGCTCTAAAAGTTCTTTATTCCATAATCATGGAGCTGGTTGGTTCTGTCCTGCCCACCACTACACAGACCTGAGGAGCTGAAGACCCCCCCGGCATCAGCGGTGGCTTTACCCAGGGGTTGTTTATGGTCTTGCTCTGACGGCAAGTGGGGATCGTGCCTTAGCACATGTGGGGAGACGGAGCACATTGAGGCTAAGCAACGAAAAATGCCACCAAAGTGTTTCCTAAATGGTAGGATTTATTTCAGTGCTCACATACAATTGAATGAGACAAACTATTTACATAAAACATAAGTACAAAATATATAATACAATTTATACTGTACATAATTAGGATTCCCTTATTTTGTCCCTACCCCCCAAATGTTGGTGAATAGAAATGGAAAGGAGGGGTTGCCATGAAAGAGTACTGATGTACCCTTAGCCATACTCAGGATCATCCTTCATGAATTGTTTTTAAAAAGATGAAGATTGGGATAAAGAAATTGGCAATGCACCAAGAGCAGTGAGCACATTTTGTAGAAATAGCTAATCTTATCTTACTGACATGTTTGCTGTCCCCAGCGCGGAGGCTCAGAGCAGGTGCAAGTTGAGTCCCACTCACTGGTTATGTAACCTCGGCCCAGCCCTGCCTTCTGCGACTCCCATCATTGATCCAGTGCAGCAGGGAATGAGCTCCCACAGTGGTGGCTGCAACTGGTGTCTCAAACTGGTCTCTGAAAACCACGTACCTGCTAATTGTCATTAAAGCAACAATCTGAGATATAGACCTAGGTAGCTCTCAGGGAGCAGTTCAGACCAGAGAATTGAGGGACAGAAAAGACGAAAGAAGTGATGATTGGAAATGTCTAGCACATGTATCTAATAAGATGCTTGCAAAGAAAATCTGACCATCAGATGTAAGGATTGAACGAAAGTACCATGCATCCAATGATCTCAGGAGAAAACACCCAGTAATCCACAGCCCTCCCAACAAAGCATCCCAAATCCACTTTCTCATTCATGTGAGGGGGAAACGTAAAGCTATCTCGTTCTTTAAGAAGCTCCATTAGGATTTGTATGTAATTTTTATTAAAAATTACTTTTAAGACCTGTAACTATCTGCAAGTTTACCAAGGGCTGAAACTGGCTTCGGAAAAGGTTCATGAAAAAAGTGAAATAAATCTCAAAAATGTTTATTTTGTATCACAAAACAGGAAACAGCAAATTAATACAGAATGAGTCATTTAACATTTCTTAATAGCTTTAAAAGGCAAGTCACATCAAGTGTCATAACAAGTTTTCTTATGCATCTTCTATGAGTTTTACATTGGACCAAGGTTGTGCATTTTCTTTGCATATGGCATAGGTTCAGGGGTGGATCTGGGTGTTTGATTCAAAGGTTCCCACTGTGCTTTAGTTCAGGGTGCAGAAGTCCCTGCTTGATTCAGGCCAATAGTCACAATACAAGGGAAAATTCATCACTTTTACCAGAGAAATACTGTTAAATCTCTCCATACAAATTAAGAGTTACAAATTTTGTAAACTTGTGTAGTCTTTTTCATGCTGACTAAACATAATCATAATCTTATTTAGGTGTGTTCTAGGTGGCTTTCAGTCCATGTGCACTGTATTTGTGCTAGTTCTCAGCTATCTCTGACTTTTCTATATGCACCGACCTGCCTAAAGGGAAACAAAGACTTCTGACTTCTGTTGGCATCACGTCGACGTCATTATTAAGGAACAGACACTGAGCTGTTTTTTGGAAGATGTAAATATTAGGTGATGTTAGTTTCTGGAAGGTCAAGACTGAGTTCACGTCTATTCTGAACACATCACGGCACCCGTTCTGGTGCCACTTCCCCAGTGAGCACAAAAATCACTTCTGAACATGATGTGCTTCTTGGTCATTTTATATTCCTGAGTTCAAAGAGGCATATAAGAATGATTTTCTTTAAAGTACATCTGATCAATCTTCTGAGTCCAATTGGAACCATTCATATCCAGGTAAAATAATAAATCATCATCTTAAACAAGGCACTAGCAACTTCTTCTAGGAAATTAAACTATCTGCGCTTACATAGAGGGCGACTAACCACGCTCTCTTTTTGCCAATATAATATAAAATTGCTTTGATTTTCTAGAATTCTGGAAAGTATCCCAGACTCTGCACCTAGCATGTATTTATCTAACATTTGAACCATTTTATTCATACTGCCATTTATCGACCATTTGGACCATCCATCTGGCATCAAATTGCCAAAAAGCTGAGAAAGAACAGGATCCAGCCATTTGAACTACTGGCCCTGGATTTCTGACTAAACAGGAAGAGGTGGAATAAATGTTCTTGCCTGTCTGTTATTTTAGTTGAAGAAGTGCCACAGAGTCATTTTCTACATCTGCTTTTCTTCTCCCGTGTCTGAAAGTCCCATCGCAGGATGAGTTAAACATGTCTGCTTGAGTGAGAACTGATATTGGCTCCGATTGCCGGTAATAGGATTGATTGCCGTCTATGGCAGAACTAATGCAATCTCTCAAAAAGGACTATGTTTTGAGACAGCTTTCAGTAAGAACTGTACACTTTTTACCTGGCTCTAAGATTGATTTTTGAGGCTGCAGTAGTCACTTGCAGTGTGAACTTTGTTTTCAAAGGAGAAGAGGTCATTCCTGATCCTTCTGTAACAGGTACCAAATTTCTGACAAAACAGGAGGTGACCATTGAGTAAAACATTGGTTCATCTGCTAAACAGTATGTGAAATGCATCTTAAGTCCATAAAAATGGGGTATGGGAGAGGCAGTTTAGAAATCACCGCCCATTAGTTCAATGTGACGTCTCGTTCACTACTTTTCAAATTCCAAGAGAGAAAATGAGCAAAGATGAAAGCAATGCATTTTCTTTTATCAGATTATCAACATAGATCACCTGAATGCATTGGCTCAGTATTTTGAAAATTGTAAAACATCTCTAAATCAATTATTATCACTGACCTCAATAGCAGAGAATAGCAGAATCAAATTCCACCATGGTCCCCTCCAGTTATTTTATTTTACAAGGTGATATGGTATTTTCTTTTGTGCATTTTTTAGTACAAAGTGAATATAACTCCATGTTCTCCCATTTCACACCCATTGTCCATTTCACACTCATTGTCCAAAGAACCTGGGGGCTCAGGAAGGCTTCTAGTCTCCAATGACAGGTAGGCAGGTACACCGTGGAGTGATCCAGACGTTAGCACGTATGGATGGCTGGGCACAGCCAACACCATCTGTGAACTGCACTTTGTACCACATTAGAGACAATGGCAGAGAGTTTGCCGTTGGTCATTAATGCCTTCTTGGAAATTGACTATTGGAGCTGGGGGACTCAGGCACACTCCTGTCACCATGTTGAAAAGGGTTGCTTTGACTCGGGCACAGTTCATTATAGAACCATGGGGGCCTCTGGCTGTGGTTAGGTGCTTCAGAGTCATCTTTAGACAGAAATGCTGAATTCCTTGGCATTACTCTTAATACAAAATGCCACACACAAGAAAACCCCACCAAAGTACACAGGACGCCCTGAGGCTAAAGAAAGTTAATGGCCTGGGGGTGAAAGTTGATTAGGAAGTAGTTTGACAGTGTTGGGAAAACATTTCTGACTTACTCTAAAAATAATAAAAAATTATGATAGAGAAGCATAGGGATATTTTTCAATCAAATACTATGAAGGCTTTGTTTAGAAAAGGTGATCAGCTGAACACAGAACTGATACACTTATATCAAGTCTAAATATGATAAAAATTACACTTACAATCTGAAGTTCCCTGGACCTTTAAGTACACTCTAATATACACCCTCAGACGGCATCTTGGAGACACAGAGACCCCTTGCTGACACACGGTCCACAACTCGGATGGCATTTCCCACTCATTCCACCAAAGACTCCAGTGGAGACAGACAATGAAATAGGCTTTGAATCCCATGGTTTTCCACTTTTTGCAGATAAATAAGGAAATAAAGGGATACTTGCCTAAAAATCTGGCACTCTGGGCATTTGGTCCTGGAAGAGTCCAGGTCTCAGCATGTGGGTCCTGATCCCCCTGGGAACCACCTGTAAGACTGTTGGGGTGACCAGAACCCCACTTTCAATTCACCCACTCATCTGTTCCCCAAGCTGTTTCTTTTCTTTTTGGCACCACTCATGGGTCAGTGGGGCCAGACTGCCCGTTCACCAATGGCTGACCCTCCCTAGGGACAGGCATTCCTACGTGGCAGGGATTTCCTCATGTCACTTCCACTTCATTTGCTTTAGAATCCCTGCCCACCTCTCCACATGCACCAGAAACCCTCTGTACCCTCAATGCTGATGCTAATTCCAGTCAGAACTGACCTCAGCAGGCTCACAGAAACGTCTCTGCAGGAGCAGGGACATTCAGATGCCTCTTGTAAGTCACAGGGGCAACAGCAGAGAAATAAGGTCAGGATGAAACGGAGGGCTCTGGAGGACGTGCCAGGCGTCTGGGGACTGTGGACCTCCTTGCAGCTGAGGCTGCCCCAGTGCCTGGGAGCTCCTTGGAAGTCACAGAGACCACACCATGCAGAGGGGACACAGGCCTCAGTTTCATCAAAGCCACTTGTCCTTCAAACCACGGGGAGGCCACGTGTGTAAATTCTGATCTTCCTCCTGTCAAAGGTCACAGCCTTTTAGGCCTGAAAATAGATGACTAGTCTAGTCTAGAGAAGGGATCCTGCAAAGAATTTAAACGTACAACTAAAGCCGGCTTCCTGGTGCAATCAGTCAGACCTCAAGAGCAGCCAGAGAACTGTAGGAATTAAATGGTAATTATTGTCTTTTTACTTTATATTCACACAGGTGTGCCTTAAACAAAGGACAGAAGGAAGAAGAAAGGAGGAAAGCAAGGAAAAGAAAAAAAAGATAAGTAAAGTCCTGCAGGAATTTAAAATGTGACCCACAAGGTTTCAGTTAGCAGGACACCAAACCGCACAGCCCCAGCAAGTGCTGCCTGTGTGGGGGCTCCACAGATGCTGGGCACAAACCCAGCGGTGAGGACTGCGGAGGCAGGAGGGGCCTGGTGTGGGAGGCACAAGCTATGCCACGCAGTGAGGGGCAGCAAGAGGCATCCCACAGCGGGTTAAAATAATCAGAATACAGCTAAGGGTATTCTAAACCAAACCGTAGGCTCGGTGCCATTCACAAGAGTCACAGAGAAAATAAAATACTTAGGAAGATACTTAACCAAGGAAAGGAAAGATCTGCACAAGGAGAACAACAATCTGCCAAGGAGAGAAATTGCAGATGACACAAGCAAATGGGAACACTTATCGTACTTGTGGACGGGGAGAATCAGCACTGTCGAATGTCTGTACTCCCCAGAGTGATTTACAGGTGATGCCAACATCATGGCTCACAGATCTAAGCCAAGTGTTCTTCTGCTAGAGAGAGAGAGACAAAGAAAAAGAGAGAGAGAGAAAGAATTTTCCTTGGGGGTAGAGTGATAGTGTGAGGGAACAAAAATGAGGGGATTTTTGCAGTGCTAATCTTGAAGGTTTATATTATCTGCAACATGAAATTTCTGTGTAGGGGGAGGGTGTTTCCCACAGTCATTGCATAGGATTGATTAAAGATCAGCTTGGACGTCGTTTAGAAAGCATTTTTCATAAATCCAGTGACACATTCTTGAAATATCAGTACCCTCTTTCCCAGACAGAAAAAAATCTCCTTTTAAGCTTAGAAGATATTGGATAATAAGGGTGTAGATTAAAATACAGGTTAAATGAGCTACCCAGTGAGGATGGCTCTCCTTATAGGAGAGTGATGAGATGCTTTGAAGTACCCAATGAAAACCCAGGAACGATTAGGAACCTGTCTGGATGGGCCTCGGAGTGTCTACCTCTGCACAGAGGCCCCTCACACCACACAGGAAGGATGCTCGAGACGAGACACGCGGTTCCCGTGGAGGGCCTGGATGGCATCCACGCACAATCTAACAGCCTTTCCAGAGCTCTCCCACCACTTTAATTCTAAGTGCAAATACAGAGTCATTCCTGCCAATTCAGGTAATTATGAGAATGTTTTGATATCGGTAATATTCATTCTTAAACATAAGGATTTTCCAACACTTTCTGAAATTGTTTCTTTAAATTGGATAGGGTAAAAACATATATGCTAATGAAATACTGTGCTCCTTAACACCCTCACTATGGATTTTGACATATCTGAAGGTTCATTTTTCAATAAGAACATGTTTCCACATCTCCCCAGGCCTTTATCACAATGCCTACAGGCACTAGATGAACATTCTCAGTCTTGTTCTCACTCTCAATATTCAGCCAACTGCCATATGTTATCAACTGGTTGTTGGTGAGAAATTTATTTATTTCCTGGACTTCTCTAGGAATGGAGTTATAACACTCTGAAATGCTTCTCAGTGACCAATGTTGAGACAATGGAGTTCAATAAAACCTTACTTCCAGCTACCCTGACTTCTGATCTTGAAATACCTCTGCTTCTATGTAGGGAGAAGTAGGGCTGGGTACACTGGGCGGGTGGGCAGGCAGCACTGAGACAGAAGGAAAGGCACCAGAGCTGAGCACCCTGCTCCCCTGGCCTGGAGGCAGCAAGTGACAGCAGGCACAGCAGTGACACTTCACAGGGACCCTCACAGATGACGATGGGCTGCAGAGAGCCGGCTTCACACATTGTTAATGCTCTCAGTGGGGGCTGATTGCTACACATTGGTTATACCAGGGAGACAGATAATAACAAATTAATTTTCATTAATATCAGTTCTTTCACTACTTTCCATAACACGGAAAATTAAATGTTTTCAGTTATAGTTCAGCACTTCCAATACTTTCCCCAATTGGCATCATGAATGTTCAAGACTTTTCTTGGCAGGGAGAGAAGAGGCGTGCACTCAATCCAAAAGCTAAACAGGTGGTTATTTACAGACTGGCTCTTCAGGACCTTACGGTGGGTGGACCAGGCCAGGTGGCTTCTAGGCCAGCAGCACGGCCAGGAGCTCCCTGGAATGCCATGAAATGCAATAGTCGGCCTCAGGCTAGTTTTGCAGCTTCCCCGTGTCTGCGGCTCTGCTCTGAGCAATCCTTCCACTACTGACACAGCAAGAGCGTCAGGACCACGGTTGGGCCCCACTGTGACAGCCACCTCTGCGGATGCAGGCCAGGTGGGGTCCCTGGGCTTCTCCAGGCCAGAGTCACTCCATGTCCAAACAAAGATAGTTTCCAAGAATCCACAGTATTATCCCTACTGGGTAGGATGGGAGATTGATGATGAATAATTCTTTGGCCACATTCATTTTCTTCATTTTATCAAATAGGATGGACTTAAGCACTCCTTGGGTGGGGGTGGGGGAGGACTGTCAGATAAAGTGCCTTTTTTCTTGAACTAAAACATCATGAAGATTTATACTCAAAAGCAAGAAGATATCCACACATCTAAAGACTCCTTCAAACTTGGGTGGCACATATACAAAATAAAGGTCAAGAAATAACATGA
Organism: Arctocebus calabarensis; assembly: GCA_963573935.1. Lineage (NCBI taxonomy): Eukaryota > Metazoa > Chordata > Mammalia > Primates > Lorisidae > Arctocebus > Arctocebus calabarensis. The sequence goes on from CAUYON010114161.1 coordinate 24,217, forward strand.
ACCTGTTAGAGAAATGGGCTGACCACAATTAAAAATTTTACATCATGGCTCATTCAACAATGACCAAGTGTCATAGAGCAGATTTTCTTGATGGCATATCTAGAGTTTTGTTGCTTTTAAGGACATGTACTTTTTTGGCAGCAGTGGGACACTTGTGGCTTGAAAAGTTCTTGACATGTATCCAAACTTCATCTCCGAAGCCTCAGAAACATGGGCAGTCATGGAGCTCAGGCCTTCAGGAACTGGGGATTTACAAGAAGCCAAAAATAGAAGAACTCTTAGTACTCATCATAATTATTGAGATCTGTAAAGTAGGCATTCGAATAGGTCTTCCCGGTGAGATGTGGGTTGAAGTATTTGTTTCTTTCCTCTAGGATCAAGTTGTTTTTGTTAAATGCCTGTAAAATACAAAAAAAGATTGAAGAATATTCAGTAAGTGGCATTCAGAAAGGCGGTGACTAGGATCCTTCAGTTGGGTGTGACCTTTCTCCTTAGGCACCATTGTTTTAAGATGTGTTTTCTCACTATCTTGTTCCCTAGATGTATGCATTCCTGAGCACCTGCCAGTGGGCTCGCCCAAGTCTGGCAGTTTGGGGAATGGTCCAGTTTATTTATGAACTTCAGTCAGGAAGTTTCAAAGAGAAGGAGGTAGAGTTAGAAAACCTAAATCTAAACTTCTAGTAGACCTCACTCTCTAATGATCTCAAATTAATGGATATTTATGATATAAAACCAAATAGATGAGCAAGCAACTTTCGTACTACCATAAATAGGTACACTATCAGAGACCTCGACAGAGTTTACTTAAGCAAAGGCATCAGATTTCAAATGCCTTAATTTCCTCACATTTGGCACTTTTTAGAAGGTTGACTACCGAAGCCATCTATGACACAGCTGCCCTTTCTCATTCACAGTTTATTAAAGTCACTTGCGATTTTGAAGAGCCTAACCCATACCTGGAAGAGGGCAAACCTTGAGAGGTCAAAATGAAGACAAAGGAGAGGAGGACAAGGCCAACTGCCAGGACCAATCTGGGGAATGTATCAGAAGAAAGTTCTGGAAGAAGTCATTAAAGAACAAGGTTCTTTGTCTTCATGGCAGAGCATTTCTGATTCTCTTAAAAGTGGTTGCTGATGGCTTGGCGCCTGTCGCACAGTGGTTATAATGCCAGCCACATACACTGAGGCTGGTGGGTTTGAATCCAACCCAGGCCAGATAAAACAACAACTGCAACAAAAAATAGCCGGGCGTTGTGGTGGACACCTGTAGTCCCAGCTACTTGGGAGGCTGAGAGAACAGAGTCCCTTAAGCTCAAGAGTTGGAGGTTGCTGCGAGCTGTGATGACATAGTGATACTCTGCCTCAAAAAAACAAAACAAAACAAAAAAATGTGGTTGCTGACTCTTAAGTGGGAAAGCAAGCCCACGTCTGAGGTAACAGTGACTACGATGCACAGGCTGCTGTGTGGGGACCTTGCTCGGAGGTTCGTTAGGCAGGTTTTTACCCATGGAAGGAGCTAACCCTTCACACTCCTCTACTCAGGAGGCTGAGAGGGGCATGTCCTCAATGCCTGGGGTTTTGCTTCCTTCTCCAGATCTGTCCTTCGAGGGTTGGGAGGCATCAGTGGCTAATGGGCCCTGGTTTAAGCAGGGTCCAGGAGGGAAAGGTCAGTTGTTTGTGTCTCTGCTCAAGTGGCAGGGAAGAGAGATCACAGGGCCGAGAAGATTTAAGTGAGGATGCGATGGCTCCTAGGCCATAAGAACATCTAACCACCTGAAGAGGTAGGGGCTGAAGGCACGCCATCTTCTCACATAGAAGGGAGATTTGATTTCAAAGGAAAGTATCATGACAGAGATGGCATCAAAATACCCCCTATAAACCTTAAGGGGAACCATAATCTTAAGAGGAATAGGAAATTTACTTCCCTTCATTCTTGTGGGTCATGGGGGAGGTCAGGAGCAGCGGACAGGAGCCCTTCTGTCTTCCCAGTTACATCCCTGGGCTTCATGAGCTTTAGGGCACTTAAACCTCACAGCAATATGAAAGCATGTGTTGTACCCATTCTAAAGATGGGGAAACTAAGGTTCAATGAAGCAAGTAACTTGTTCTCTGAACCATGACAAAATAAAACCACATTTATTTTGCCAGGCATGGATCAAAGCATTTTATATAAATGCCTCATTGGATTCTCATTGTCTCAAATTATTTAAAAAGGAGAAATTGGAGACTCAGTAACTGTGAATAGCTGGCCGGAGTCCACCCAGCTGGGAGAGGCTGGGGTTGACGTGGAAGCCAGATCTTTCAGGTACAAAGCTGGTACCTTTTCCATACCTTCTTCCTTAGAGTATACATAAAACTGGCCATATACTCAAAATTGGGGGGCCAAACACAGACTTCATTACCCATTAGGGAAATTTATTTAAAAAATCACCCCACGCCTGTCATAGCACTAAAACCTTCATTCTGCCCGAAAATTATTTAAAGATAGTTTTCATAATGCAAAAGTTTTCTCAGGATGCCATCCTGGTGGTGATTTCTGAGGTGGACTTGGGTCTCTGACCACACTCCTGGTCCTTGGTATCTCTGTCCTGGCATGTTAGGGCTTGGCGGGAGCCTTCTCGGTCACAAGGCGGCTCTTCAGGAGCAGAGGCATAGATAAAGCCGAGACAGGTTGGCCAACAACCTAATGTCATCCAGAATTTTATTTGTTGCTGCTTTCATGTCTCCTTTTAAATTTATATTCCCAATACGAGTTGCCACCTTTTCACAGGCACAGAAAAGCTAAAAAGGTAGTTTGTCATAAGAGGTCCCCTTCCCTGTCCCCAGAGCCACCACCGCTGAGCCTGGCCAACTTGACAGCAACCCCAGGTACACCCATCTTCTTTGCACATCTGGCAGCAGCAGGTGCCACGGGTTCCTTACCTTGATGGCCTCTACCGAGTCATACTTGTCCAGTTTGTTGATGTGGTTAGTGATGCTGGTGTTGAGAGGGGCAGGTGACACGGGGTGGATGACGGTGGCATCGTGGGACTGCTGCTGGTACCGCTGGCAGTAGGTGTAGACCAGCAGGGTGAGGAGGCAGCCGAGGATGGAGCTGCTCAGCCCCACGGCGATCATGTGGAACATGTTGAACTCTGGGGGGACAGATCGAGGGGCGCCACACTTGAGAAGAACATGCCACCTGACTGCTCGAAGCACTCAGATGAAAGAAAGCGATGGCACGGAAAGCCCCGTACCCATGCTAAACTTAGAGGGTTCCGAATTCTTAAGTTTTTCCCTTGAAATGTCACGGCCACCAAGAAACCTCTCTACAGAGCTCAAGGTATATTTTTAGTTCATGGATTTGAATCAGTCTTTTAGAGATAACTTAAACCTTAATATACTAGCAGAAGCTTTTATGTAATATTTTTAAAGGTTTGTTCTGTTTCCCATGCAGCATAACCTGCACTTTATGGGGCTTCACAGACCTTCCCGTCGCTGCTCCCCACAGGCTGGGCTCCCCTGCACGCAGCACGGCCATGTCCCCCGAACAAGGGCAGAAGGCATTTCCTGCTCCCGTTCCCTGCTCACCTGCACGCAAGCCCAGGGCCTCTCTTTTTAATTTTCGTTTTATTTAAAAATATTTTTTACTTAGATAAATTCTTATGTTTTCATTACATTTTTTGGATGTTATTTATATACAGGCATTATATTAGAAAGTACAAGAGGGTCTCGCTGGTGTATCCAGTATATAGCCCTCAGGCAGCACGCTGATTATTGAGGCCTGTTTTACTTCTCCGTGGCGTCAGGTATTGTGAAAAGTATGTACAGACCTTGTTTCACCTTCAGCTTTTGTTAGTGTTCATGTTTCCTATGTGGCTAAGGATAGCTCTTCCCCTTCCAATTTGTGGCAAAGACGAAAAAAGTTTGGGCACCCCAGACAGGAAAAACAAATCTTTCTTCTTTTCTAGAGATGACTATGTAATGCATTTCTCAGGTGTCTACCAGAGATATTTCACACACATATGCACCTGTGTGTGCACGTGTGTGTGCGTGTGTGTTTGTGTGTATATATGTGTGTATGTGTGTATGTGTGTACAGATGTGTATGTGTGCGGATGTGGATGTGTATACATGTGCGTGTGCATATGTATGTGGACGTGTGTATGTGTGTATATTTGCATGTGTGTGTATGTATGTGGACATGTATATGTGTGTATGTGTACATGTGCATGTATGTATGTGGGTGTATGGATGTGTATATTCGTATGTGGACATGTGTACATGTGTGTGTGTATGTGGATGTGTGTACGTATGTGCATGTACATGTGTGTGGACACGTGTGTACATGTGTGAATAATATTCAATGCACTTTTTTCACTTACATTGTATTTTGGAGACCTTATCATAAAAATGGTTTACTTCAAAGAAATAAAAGGATTTGTGTTAAAAGAATAAAATAGGATCTTTCAGACCATTATAAAGCAATGCTGTTTTGTCCACTGTTTTTCTATTTAACAGCAGCTCTTCTGTTTCTTTGGTTATTTTTTCTGACTTAAAGATACAAAGCATTCAAAAAATGAGCCTGTGTGAACTTAAATCTTTGCTCAGGTGACATTGGGGACACACACCAAGACCTGCATGATGTCTGAGAAGCAACAACAAAAAAAGCAGACATTCATTGTGTGCTCACAAAACTGCTCTAAAGTTTCAAGCCTTTCTAGGAAACAAAGGTGACACCTGGGCAGTGCTCGTGGGGCTGGGCTTAGTGTGAACTGGGTGAAGCAGGACACACCTTGTTTTCCTGCACCGTGTTGGCACCCTGAGGCTGACTGCCTGGGTGGCACTGCCCTAGCGTCCCGCCCTCTCACAGCACAGCCTGAAGACACTAGCGTCCCCCAGGCCCCTCTACACACCACTGGGAGGGGGGACTTTGACACTGATACTTTCCCCTGACTGGTCAACCCTGGACCTAGGGGGACAGTTGGAGATGCCTGTTGGGTGCCACTGTGGACACCAGCTGAGTCCTCCTGGCCATGGAGCAGAACCTTCCAGGCTCTCAGGATGATGACAAGAGCCTGTAGATTTGTCCCCCACCCAGGGCCTGGCGTGTTTGCTTCTTCCCTGCCCAGCCTCCTGCCCTGGGATGTTCGGAGCCACCTTCCCTGTGCTCTGTGCTACCCACGCCTGTTTTCGACACTCACTCCTGGCAGGACTCTATCCTGCCAGTGCCAGCCCACAGGCTCTAACACTTGGTGTCCGAGGGCCACTCAGTCACTATTGACAGAGTGCCCACTAGAGCTGGGACCCCAAGGCTCTGAGTCCTTCCTGAGCCTTAGGTAACCCTGCCGGTGATGAGGGCCTGTGGGAAGCCAGGCTGTGGGTCAGGAGATGCTGTCCAGGCCTCAGCTGTCATCCCAGGCAGAGATTGAACATCCCTCATCGTCCCTAAACCCTGAGCGCTTCCCTCTGCACTGTGCCCTGTGCTGCTCCCGGACACCTTGTTCCAGAAACCCAGGACTTGGGAGACACACCCGCCCCAGAGGTGCAGGACACAGGGAACAAAGGC
>CAUYON010114168.1:0-15264 GCA_963573935.1 Arctocebus calabarensis
CTAGTTCTTCTTTAAAGGTTTGGTAAAATTCCGCTGTGAAGCCGTCTGGTCCAGGGCTTTTCTTTTTAGGGAGTTTTTGTATTGTTGATGCTATTTCAGAACTTGATATCGGCTGGTTCAATTTTTCCATTTCATTCTGGCTGAGTCTTGGAAGATTTCTGAACATATAACCCACCATGACTGAACCAGAAAGATACAGAAAACCTGAATAGATCAATAACAAGTAACCTGAACAGATCAATAACAAATAACAAGGGCATCATCCCCATATACTGAGGGAGGCAGATTCAAACCCACCCTGGTCGAACTGTAACCAAAAAATAGTCGACCGTTGTGGCCAGCACCTGTGGTCTCAGTTACTCAGGAGGCTGAGGCAAGAGAATCGCCCAAGCCCAGGAGTTGGAGGTTGTTGTAAGCAGTGTAATGCACCGCACTCTACCAAGGGTGATAAAGTGAGACTCTGTCTCTACAAAAAAAAATAAATAATAAATAATAATAATAATAACAAATAACAAAATTAACATCAAATCAGTAATAAAAACTTTCCCAACAAAGAAAAAGTGTATTAGATGACTTCACTGCTGAGTTCTACCAATCTTTTGTTTTCTTTTTTTAATTTCAGAATGTTTCACATAACTGAAACACTTAGTAGGCAAATGTTTTGGATACATGAATTGCTTTTATACAGTTTGAGTCAAAGTCATAAGTGTGCCTACCAGCCTGAAAGTATGCTTGGCACCCATTAGGTGTGAATTTACCTCTCTCTTTCTGCCCCTTCCCACTTGGTTTCTTTCCTTTGAGTTTTACTACTAAATGTGCACATGGGTGTTGACCAATTAGTTCTGATTTAATAGTGAGTACCTGTGGTGTTTGTTCTTCCTGTCCTGTGAAACTTCAGTTGGAAAAATAATCTCCACCTCCATTTAGGTTGTTACAAAATATACTAGATCATTTTTTATGGCTGTATAGTACCCCATGGTGTACATATACCACATGTAAGTAATCCACTCATGTATTAATTGGCACTTGGGTTGTTTCCACATGTTTGCAATTATGAATCTTATGCTGCAATAACATTCAAGTACACACGTCTTTTGTCCTTTTTGGTAAATACCCAATAGTAGGATTGTTGTATCAAATAGTAGGTCTACTTTTAGTTCTTTGAGGTATCTCCCAACAATTGTCCATAGAGACTGTATTAGTTTGCAATCTCACCAACAGTGTATACATGTTCTTTTTCCCCACATTCACACCTGCATCCATCGTCTTGGGATTTTTTTTTTCTTTTGTAAAAGCTATTCTCCTTGGAGTTAGGTGATACTTCATTGTGGCTTTTATTTGCATTTCCCTGATGATAAGAGACATTGAGCATTTCTTCATGTTTTTGTTGGCCATTGGTCTACTTCTTTTGAAAAGCTTCTGTTCATGTTTTTTCTGTACATTTTTTTAGGATTGTTGATTTTTTTTCTTTCTGATTTGCTTGAGTTCTTTATAGACTCTGGTTATCAACCTTTCATTGGACATGTACCGTGCAAATATTTTCTCACATACTGTAGGTTCTATCTGTTGATGTTTCCTTGGCTGTGCAGAAGCTTTTTAATTCAATCAGGTCCCATGTGTTAATTTTTGTTGTTGTTGTGATTGCCTTTGGGATCTTCTTTAAAAATTCTTTTCCTAGGGTGAATGTTTTCCAACATTTTGTCCCAGAATTCTTATAGTTTCATGCCTTAGGTTTAAATCTATTCTCCATCATGAATTAATTTTTGTGAGTAGTGCAAGTTATGGATCCTATTTCCATCTTCTACGTGTGATTTCCTATTTATTGAATAGGGATTCTTTTACCCAATTTATATTATCTGTTTGTCAAAGATCAGATGGCAACATGAGGATGAGTTTATATCTGGGTTTTATGCTCTGATCCCTTGGTCTTTGTCTCTGTTCTTATCCCAGTACTATGCTATTTTCATTACTATAGCCTTCTGGTATAGCTGGAAGCCGGGTAAAGTGATGCCTCCCAATTCATCCTTTTTGCTTAAGGTTCCAGCTCTTTTCTGAGTACATTATGAAACATAGAATTGTATTTTTCTATATTTGCAAAAAAAAATTGTGTTGGTATTTTAATGGGGATTACACTGAATCTGTTGATAACTTTTTAGGGTAGAGGAATTTTAACAATGCTGATTCTGCTGTTCCAGGAACATGATATATTTTCCCATTTGTTTACATCCTCTGCAATTTCCTTCCTTGTTAATTTGTGATTCTCCCTCATTGGTCTCTCCAACTTGTGGTCTTTTAGTTCATTGGTTAAATATATTCCTGGGTATTTTATTTTTTGTTGCATTTGTTAAAAGTTTTGAGTATTTGATTTGATCCTCAACTTGACAATTGTTAGTTGTATAGGAATGTTACTGATTTGTGTACATTGATTTTGTAACTTGGGACTCTGCTGAATTTATTTATCAATTCTAGGTATCTCCTAGCAGAAATCTTTGGTGTTTTCTAGACATAAGATTATATATCATCAGCAAAGAGCGACAATTTGACATTTTCTGTTCCTATTTAGACACCGTTTGACTTCCTTCTCTTTTGTGATTGTCATGGCTAAGAACATCTAGCCATAGAACAGCTATATTCAATAAAAGTAGTAACAATGGGGGACCTTGTTTGTTGCAGACTTAAGGATTGTTTTCATTTTTTCCCTGTTTGGTATGATGTTGGCTCTAGGTCTGTTATATATGGCTTTTATAATTTTGAGATATGTTTCATCTAGGCCTATTTTATTAAGCATTTTTATTATGAAAGGGTGCTGAATATTGACAAATGTTTTCTTTGCATCTCTTCAGGTGATCATATGGTCTCTGTTTTTGCTTCCATTTATGCAGTGAATCACATTTATAGATTGCTTATGTTGAACTATCCTTGCATCCCTGGGATGAAGCCCATTTGGTTGTGGTGGGTTATTTATTTTTTTATTTATTTATTTTATGTACTGCTGACTTGGATTTGCTAGAATTTTATTGAGAAAATTTGCATCTATATTCATATGGGATATTGGTAGTTTTTTGTTGTTGCTGTGTCCCTCATGGCTTTGGTATTTAGGAACAAAAATTAGGAAAGACTCCTTCCTTCTTGACATTATGAAATAATTTTTGCTGTATAGCTACCAGTTCCACTTTGTAGATCTAGTAAAATTCAGGTGTGAAACCATTTGATCTGTGACTTTTCTTCATTGGAAAGTGTTTTTTCCTCAATTGTTGCTACATTATTGATATTGATCTGTTTAGAAGCTCTGTTTCTTCCTGATTGAGCTAAAGAAGTTTGTGTGTTTCCAAGAGTTTTTCCATTTCCTCAACATTTCCAGTATATGTGCATAGAGATTTTTATAGTATTCACAGATGGTGTTTTGTATTTCTTTGGTATCAGTTTTGATGTCTCTTTTTTAATTTCTGATTAAGCTTTGTAGGTCCTTTTTTCTGTTTTTGGTTAATCTATCAAGAGGTCTGTCAATTTTGTTTATCTTTTCAAAAAAAACAACTTTTCGTTTCCTTAATGTTCTGCATAACTATTTTGTTATAGATTTCATTTAGTTATGATCTGTCCCATTCATTTAACAGGAAATTAATACCAACTCTTCTGAAAAAGGGCAAAGCTACAGACATCACACTATCTGACCTCAAAATATACTACAAAGATATAGTAACCAAAACAGAATGGCAATATTGTGAAAACAAATACTTAGACCAAAAAACAGAATGGAGAACCCAGAAATAAATATATTTATTTACATCCAATTGACTTTTGACAAAGGTGACAAGAACATTATTGAAGAAATGGTAGCCTTTTCAATAAATGGTATTGGAAAAACTTTATGTTCACATATGATAGGATGAAGTTAGACCTTTATCTCTTACCATGTATAAAAATCAACTCAATTGGATTACAGACTTACATGTAAGATCCAAAACCATAAAAATAGTTTTTTAAAAAGGGGGGGAGCATATACTTGATGATTTTCGTCTGTGCAACAATTTTATGATTAAGACTTCAAAAGCACAGGTCTTAAAAAGAAAAATTAGACAAACTGAATTATATTCAACTAAAAAGTGTATGAAAGCAATGGAACAATCTTCAGAGTAAAGAGACAACCTACAGAATGAGAGAAAGCTTTTGCAAATTATGCAATCCTTTCTTAGATGCATCCAGAATATAACATCCAGAATATATAAGATACTCAAGTCAATAGCAAAAGAACAGATAATATCATATAAAAATAAGCAAAAGAAGTAACTAAGTATCTCTCAAAAGAAAACATACCCTGACCAATAAGCTTATGAAAAAATGTTCAACATCTCTAATCATCAGGGAATCCAAATCAAAACCAAAGTAAATTATTTTGTTCCAGTTAGAATGCCAATTTACCCCCCCAAAATAATGATAATAATTATCATTAGTTATTATCGCCTAGTTAATAAGAATATAGGGAAAAGGGAGCTTTCATAGCTGTTGATGGAAATGTGATTTAGCACAGCTATTTTGGAAAACAATGTGGAGTTTCCTTAAAAAATTAAAGATAGGGCTCAGTGCCTGTAGCTCAGTGGCAAGGGCACCAGCCACATACATAGAGCTGGCAGAGTTAAACCCAGCCAGGACCTGCCAAACAACAATGACAACTATAACCAAAAATAGTCAGGCATTGTGACAAGTTCCTGTAGTCCCAGCAACTTGGGAGGCTGAGGCAAGAGAATCACTTAAGCCCAAGAGTTTGAGGTTGCTGTGAGCTGTGATGCCACAGCACTCTATCAAGGGCAACATAGTGAGACTCTATCTAAAAAATAAATAAATAAATATTAAAATAATAAAAAATAGGAATCACATTATCCACTAACCCAGTACTGGATTATTTATCCAAAGGAAAAGAAATCAGTATATCAAAGATACTTGCAGGTGGCACCTATAGCTCAAAGGAGTAGGGTGCTGGCCCCATATGCACCAGGTTCAAACCCAGCCCTGGCCAAAAACTGCAAGAAAACAAGAGAGATTTGCATCTTTGTGTTTATTGAGGCACTATTCTCAATATGTGCTCTAACAATTAATGTACTCATCCTACAAAAAATACTACATATCTCATTGTTGAATATCACTATTCACCTTCAAAGTACTCCCCACGGAAAGCTAAGCACCAACCAGCACCTAGTCCACCCTTTGAAGCAATTTTAGAACTTTTTTTCTGGAATTACCATCAGAGTTATTGCCAAAGTCTGACAATTAAGTTTTCAAACTTGCCACGGTGTGCTTAAGTTGGAAGCACTGTACAAAAAACTCAATAAGGCCTCATAACCTTGGTATATCAGTGTCTCACAGCTATTTAGCAGAGGAGGGTCTCCATATGTTGCTCAAACTCCTGGCCTCAAGCCATTCTTCAGTCTCAGCCTCCCAAACCACTGGGATTACAGGCAGGTATTAGTTTGTGGTGGTGTATTGTTGAGCAGTTTTCTTTATTGTTTTGTGTTTTTGTGTACAATATGATGAGGGCTGGTATAAGTGCATAGCTTCCCAAGTGAAGTAATTCGAAGGTGACTGTAGTGATATTCAGCAATGAGGTATCTAGCACTTTTTCTAGGATGAGTTCACATACTCAATTGTCAAGAATATAAAATCAAAAATTATGTTTTTATTTCATTTGATATAGTGGCTATATTTTAAAGATTTTAAAGCAATAAGTATTGCTTTCATAACATGGTTATCAATGCTTACTGAATATAATAGGCCTATACACAATCATGCAACTTTTCCTCTTTTTCTGAAATTTAAGACTTTAGTCTTCTTCTTCCTTCTGCTTATTATAATACCATCACTAGAATCTTACATAATTTTAAAATCATTATGACACCTATCTCATCATCTCTGTAGGGTTAATTTAAAAAAAATATGGGTCAAGCAATACACACACTTAAGTCATGAAAATGAGTATTTCTTAATTTCAAACTTTCCTTTTGATTCAAACATTATTTTAATCACTATTTTTATAACTACATAATATCCATAAATATTCACAATTTATTGAAAACTATTTAATCTGGATCCTCTTTAGATTTACAAATTCAAAATTTTTAATAAGTATGATATTATTTTGGAAACAAACAAACAAACAAACAAAACCCAAATAGTCATAGAGGCTGATATTAAGGGGCTAAGTAGGACAAGGGCAATGGCTCATGCCTGTAATCCCAGTGGTTTGAGAGGCTGAGGCTAAAGAATGGCTTGAGACCAGGAGTATGGACCAGCCTGAAAAACATATGGAGAGCCTTATCTGCTAAACAACAATAGCAAAAAGGATTAAAGGATAAAGAGTGGTATAAATCATAAGTGTAAAGGAGATCACAGGAAGGACCAACTCCATAGGATTGGGGGTACTGAGTGAGATCTTACAGAGAAGGTATAGCTTGGGTTGACTGTGAAAAAATACATAACATTTGACTACATTAAAAGAACTGGCAACACTTCTTTCAATTCAAAGAAATGCTGAATCTATGTATACGTATGAAAAAGATAATGGAAATATGTTGATTCTGGATATCATCACAAAATAACTGAGTATGGTAACAACTGAGTTAAAAAAAATTTGAGTCCCCAAAGAATTTCATAAGGGTCATTGTATCTTCTCCTTCTTTTATCTATTCCAGAACCCAGCACGGTGGCTGACACATAGCAGATTTTCAATAAAGATCTACTGACTTAATTCCCCTCTGTTTCTTTTACTTTGTGACAGTTATATAAGTCGTATATCGTTTTGTCACCAAACTAATTACTTGGCTTCATATTAACGAATGTAAGAGCTGAGAATATAAAGAACATTAAAAAAATAGAAATTACTTGATTAGGTTAGAATTTTTTAATGGAAATTTATATTAAATTCTAAGTTCTGGTATGAATAAGTGTTGTTTGTTTGTTTGTTTTTAACCTGCTGCAGACTGTCTATCCAAACAGCCCCCCAGTCTCCTGAATCTTACTCTTACTCAAGGCCCATCAGTGCACAGATAGTTTTAAGCTACTGTTGTAGAATCTGCACTGTGGGCAAAGGGAAGGAAGGGCCGGGCGTGGGGGTGGGAGGAGATGTGAAGCTGAACACATAAAAAGAAAGGACGGGGCTCTGTCTTTGGGCTTTATAGCCCCTGAGGGGAGAGAGCTAAGTCACACTGTGCACTTGCAGAAAGATTCCCGACGCTGAATCCACCACTGCTAAGCGGGCTGAGGCGCACTATCTGTCCGCAAGGAATTCAGATAACAAAGAAGTAAATAGCAGTCAAACTGGGGAAGGTTTTGTGGAGAAAGTGTGACCTAATTTTGGTAGGGGGATTATGAAGGATTTGGATAATTAGAAAGCACGTTGAAGCCTTCTCAGCTTGGAGGCAAAACACAGTCAAAGGCAAGGGGCTGGAATGAGAATTGTGTGTGAAGGACGAAGTGGCAGCTTGCTGCATAGGGTGGAGGCCGTGACAGGAGCAAAAATCTCAGTCACTGTAGAGCTGAATCACTTTCTTAATGATCTCATGCCACTTAATTTGTCCAGTCAAATGGTAGAATTCTACTGGGAAATACATCTGTGGCTTCATTTCCTTACATGTCCATTGAATACACAAAAGAATAAATAAATGATTATTTTCTCCTTCAAAGTGATCAAAGAAAGCTAAAATGTGTGCATGTGTGTATATATATATATTATGAATATGCTACTATTGTTCAAAACATTCTGAAACCTTTTTCTCAGTGACCATTCTTTTAAATATTCTCAACAACAGAGTTGTGCCTTTTAGCTTTTGAAGATGAACTTAACATTGGTAAAAAAAAAAAAAGAGTGGTTACTATGGAGAATATATGTTTGAATTATGAAAAAGCAACAGTAACAAAAAGAAGTGAATATTCTTATGTGGGTAAAAGTGGCTTAGAAATGTGTGGCATTAACAGTATTACTCAGGGAAGGACCAAAGAAGATGATGAGGAATTTTCGGTCTCAGTTATCAAATCCTTACCACATTAGTGACCCTTCCCTCTCGACAGCCTCTGAAATATGGCAGCTCTCTTATTTAGACAGCTTTGTATTTGAACTTACTTAATCGAAACAACAAATACAAAATCTGGACCAGAAAATTAAGTTCCTGTGTTCTAATTAGAAGATATGATGTGGGGAAACTTAATTAAGTTTCTATATTTCAATTTGCACAACAAATCTGCAAGTCAAATAGTTCTGTTCCTCACCTACATATTAGATTTTTTAAGCTGGAAGAAAGTCAAAACATGAAGTTTTCCATCCTCTACTTACAGTTTGTACTATTTTAAGGTTTCTGGTAATTCATTCTTCTGTGGTCAAATGCTATTCTCATTGGAAGGTGCCTATGTTTTTAATTTCACCTTCTTTCCTGGACTGGGCATGAGAGTATAAAAAATAATGGAAACTTTGTTGAAGTTTTTTTTTTTAATTTAAATTTCAACAATTTAAGACATATACATTTTATGTTAACGTGTTTGATACAGTTAGTGGGTTATATACAACTATAATTTTCTGGTTTTTACTATTTGAAAATTACAAATAAAATTATTGGATAGATTGCAATCAAAAAGACATTTGAAATCTTTAAGTAAGGGAGAATGGACAACAACTTTTACAAAAGAAAAATGAAAGAAAGAAACTAAGGAATCTTTGCACTATTTGATTAATACTTTAAAAATCATTTATAAAAAGACCTATCAATGGAAGGAGAGAAATAATACAAACTATCTGCTATGTTGTTTCACCTGGTCACAAAATTCACTATTTATGTAGGTGAAAATAAAATTAAATCTAGTCCTCTTATGAATAAGCAAAAGGGCTCTACCTTAAATTCCTGGATTCCTCCACTCTCCTGGAAGGACCCATCTATGCAAATTCATGTTGCTTAAAAAAATAATAAATAATACTCAATTTCACTAAAGAATATAAGCATGCTCTCTTAGATATTAAGAAGCTGCATTCAGATGGCTGTTAAACCTGTTTGGATCCTTTCACTAGGAAACCGATTTCCTTATTTACCTACACCAATATTTTTTCTAGTCATTTGTCATTTACATAACACTGAGCAACCAGTCTTGGGACTGTCCTAAACAACAAAAAAGCCTCTATAACAATTTTTGACACAGGGGACTTCATGGAGAAGTCTGTATATTCATCAGCAGCAGATTCATGGCACTTTCTGTTTAGCTGGCCATTTCCTAGTGGAACAGTGATGTTTTATTTGGCTAGCAACAGCTACTGGAACAGGAGAGCAGTTGTATTCATGAAGCCAAATATTAGAAAGAATTTCCTTGCTTATTTTTTTCTTCTCTCTGTGTGTGTATGTGTGTTTGTGTTTGTGCATGTGTGTGTTTTTATTCAAGATTTTGGGTGTAAAAAAAAACCTTATTTATTTGTGATAAATTTGAAAATGTATCTTTACATGGTTTATATGTATGATTCTTCTATGGTTATTTTCTTGATTTTGAAAAAAATTATCAGGTGTATCTTAAAGTATTTGGTTAACAGTTTTTCTGCATGAACTTTGTGTTACTATTGCTATTTGTTACCAGAGCCTATTTTCCTCATCACATCCTTAAACAGAAATAAAATGATCATCCTTTTTGTTTGTTGTTTTTTTAAAGATAAAGATGGTGTGGGAGGAAGAACTTAGTTAAAATTGCTCCAATAAAGTTTTATTTATGAAAATACATCAGGCTATAGACTTGGTTTTAGCAGAGAATAGTTTGTTTTCACATTTCCTATCTTTTTTAGGTCATCTCACCAGTTATAATAATCTAAAATAAAAGTTAGCATTTTACTGAAAGTATGCCTTTAACAGATGAATCTTGCAAGCAAACATTAGCTTCTGGCCTTTGAAATCACTTTCTTTGACACACTCTTCTTTTAAACTATATTTAATTATCTCCATAGAAGAGAAAATGATCATAATAAAAGGGAACAATTCTCTCCTTTGATATGTGATTCGTTTTTCTCCTCTCATTGAAAAAAAACTGCAATATTTGGAGTACTATGATATATGACGTGCTCTTGCATCATTTTGCTCCCTTTTTAAATGCATGTGGAGATTGTTATGCTTTCATTTATTTTGACAAGGGTTGGTAAAGGGTTTTGTTGTTGTTGTTGTTGTTGTTTTAAGAACAGTAGTGTGCCAGAAATATTTTAAGAGATTTTTGCTATGCTAGAAGGATAAACTCTATCAGGTGTTTCATGGGATTGAAAGATGATCTCCAATCCCTTTTTACTCTTGTTTATCTTAAATATTTTTAAATAATCCTTAAGATAATCAAGAAGTTATTAACTCTGCTGTTAAATACCATGCACAGGAGTGACATTCAAATATAAAAGCTATTTTTAAAGCATCACAAGGCAGAAAGTGACCTTGGTGTGCATTTAATCCAAGTCAGAGAGCATATACACTCCACCAGATTAGTTTAACCTCACTCTTAAGATCTCTAAGAAATGAAATTATTCTGTTTCCCAGAGAAACTTACTCAAATGTGTCACACCTTCCCTCAGGGAGGCAAGATATCCAAATTAAACTAATCCTAAAATTGAATGTTTTTCAGTGACAATCTCATTAATAATATTTTGACACCAATGTAACTAGCTGGAATCTGAGGCTACAGACCAAGCATGCTGGTCTTCCATTCTCCAAGCATGTGTCTCTTTCTTCACTGAGTCCAAAGAAACACTTTTTCAGTTCTTATATACTTGCATGAATAGGACACTAGTAGGGAAATAGAAAAGTCATTTACAAGCTATCCAAGTGAATGGCCAACTTATAACGGCTGTCATTCATATTAAAATCCCTTTATCACTTTGAGAGGCAGTCATCATAGTATCATAGTCAGCTATTTATAGACCTTGGATTTTTCATACAAAGTATATACTAAAAACTAAATCTGGTGATATAAAACTATGTCAGATGAATTTAACATAGTTGCCAAATATAACCATTTTTCATATGAAGTGACTAAGAAGCTTTATTCAAGAAGTCACACTGATTCCACAGAACCTTTCAGGACTCATAATGGTCACTCTCAAAAACTATTGGGATAAAATAAAATAAACTCTTTTCAGTGACAAAATTATTAGGCATGCATCTATAGTCCCAGCTACTTGGGAGGCTGAGACAGGATAATCTTTTGAACCTAGGAGTTTGAAGCTGCTGTGAGCTGTAATGGTGTCACTGCACTGTAGCCTGGGTAGTAGAGCAAGACTCTGTCTCTAAAACTGTAGGTTGATTCATTGTAGCAAACGTACCACTCTGGTAAGGGATGTTGGTATCAGGGGAAGTTATATTTATGTGTGGCTAGGGGACATATGAGAAATCTCTTTGCTTTTCTCTTAATTTTTCTGTAATCTTAAGACTCCTCTAAAAAATTAAAGTCTTAAAAAAATCTACTAGGGGTATTCTTGATAATAAATAATACTCTGTGGAAAATTAAGTTATGAAAAGATTTTCAACATCATATGTCATTAGGGAACTGCAAACTAAAACAATAAGATAGAGATCACTACCCATCTATTAAGATGATTAAAATCTAAATCACTGTCTAAATCACGAAATGCTATCACTTTGATAGCACCAAATATTAGCAAGGATGTGGAGCAACAGGAATTCTCATTTATTAATGGTGAAATACAAAATATATAGGCACTTTAAAGGACTATTTGGCTAGTGTCTTACAAAATAAAGCATACTATATGATCTAGCAATCACATCCTATGGTATTTACCAAAATGAGGTAAAAACTTAAGTGGATACAAATACCTTCACATGGATGTTTATAGAAGCTTTATTCATAATTGCTAAACTTTTGAGAAAACCAACATGTCCTTTAGGAGGTGAATGAATAAATCAGTTATAGTATATCCATACAATGGAATATCATTCAGTGCTAAAAAGTCACGGAATTGAGCCATGAAAAGATTGGTGGAAACTTAGATGTAGATTACTAACTGAAAGAAATAAATTTGAAATGGATGCATACTGTATGATTCCAACCATGTGACATTTTTTAAAAGGTCAAACTACGGACTCAGCAAAAAATCAGTTGTTGCATATACAGAACATTTCACCCTAACAGAACTGAATACACATTCTTCTCATCAGCCCACGGAACACACTCCAAAATCGACCACATCTTAGGACACAAGTCTATTTTTTTGTTGTTGTTATTGTTGTTGAGGACATAAGTCTAACCTCAGCAAATTTTAAAGAATAGAAATTATTCCTTGTATCTTCTCCAACCATCATGGAATAAAAGTTGAAATCAGTAAAAACAGGAATCTGCATAGTCATACAAAAACATGGAAGCTAAATAACCTTATGCTAAATGATATATGGGTCATAGAAGAGATTAAGAAGGAAATTAACATATTTTTGGAACAAAATGACAATGAAGACACGAATTATCAGAACCTCTGGGATACTTCAAAGGCAGTCCTAAGAGAGAAATTTATAGCACTGCAAGCCTTCCTTAAGAGAATAGAAAGAGAGGAAGTCAACAACCTAATGGGACACCTCAAGCAACTGGAAAAGGAAGAACATTCCAATCCCAAACCCAGCAGAAGAAAAGAAATAACCAGAATTAAATGAAATTGAAAACAAAAGAATTATACAACAGATCAATAAATCAAAAAGTTAGTTTATTGAAAAGGTCCATAAAATAGATAAACCTTTGGCCAACCTAACCAGGAAAAAAAGAGTAGAATCTCTAATTTCATTAATCAGAAATGTAAAGACGAAAAACAACAAAGACTCCTCAGAAATTAAAAAAATCCTTAATGAATATTATAAGAAGCTTTATTATCAGAAATATGAAAATCTAAAGGAAATCGATCAATACTTGGAAGTACGCCACCTTCCTAGACTTAGCCAGAATGATGTGGAAAATTTTGAACAGGCCTATATCAAGTTCTGAAATAGCATCAACTATACAAAATCTCCCTAAAAAGAGAAGCCCGGGACCAGATGGCTTCACGTCAGAATTCTACCAAACTATTAAAAAAGAATTAGTACCTATATTACTCAACCTTTTCCAAAACATAGAAAAAGAAGGAATACTACCAAAACATTCTATGAAGCAAACATCACCTTGATCCCCAAACCAGGAAAAGACCCAACAAGAAAAGAAAATTATAGACCAATATCACTAATGAATGCAAAAATATTCAACAAGATCCTAACAAACAGAATCCAACAACACATCAAACAAATTATATACCATAACCACGTGGGTTTTATCCCAGGGTCTTAAGGCTGGTTCAATATATGTAAATCCATACAAATAATTCAGCACATAAACAAATTAAAAACCAAAGACCATATGATTCTCTCAATTGATGTAGAAAAAAAATTTTGATACTATCCAGCATCCCTTCATGATCAGAACACTCCAGAAAATTGGTATAGAAGAGACATTTCTTAAATTGATAGAGGCCATCTATAGCAAACCCACAGCCAATATCGTATTGAATGGAGTTAAATTGAAATCATTTCCACTCAGATCAGGAACCAGCAAGGTTGCCCATTGTCTCCACTGCTATTTAGCATTGTAATGGAAGTTTTAGCCATTGCAATTAGGAAAGAAAAGGCAATCAAGCGTATCTATATAGGGTCAGAAGAGATCAAACTTTCAGTCTTCACAGATGATATGATTGCATACCTGGAAAAAATGAGGGATTCTAGTACAAAACTCTTAGAAGTGAACAAGAAATACAGCAGTGTCTCAGGTTACAAAATCAACACTCATAAATCTGTAGCCTTTATATATACCTACAATAGCTACACTGAATAAATAGTCAAGGACTCTGTTCCATTCAGAGTAGTGCCAAAGAAGATGAAATATTTGGGAGTTTACCTAATAAAGGATGTAAAAGTTCTCTATAAAGAGAACTATGAAACTCTAAGAAAAGGAATAGCTGAAGATGTTAACAAATGGAAAAACATACCATGCTCATGGCAGGGAAGAATCAACATTGTTAAAATGTCCATCCTACCCAAAGCAATATACAATTTTAATGTAATCCCTATTAAAGCTCCATTGCCATACTTTAAAGATCTTGAGAAAATAATACATTGTTTTATATGGAATCACAAAAATCCTCCAATAGCCAAGACATTACTCAGAAATAAAAACAAAGCAGGAGGAATTATGCTATCAGACCTCAGACTACACTACAAATTGCTAGGAATCAAAATAGCATGGTACTGGCACAAAAACAGAAAGGTAGATGTATGGAATAGAATAGACGACCAAGAGATGAACCCAGCTCCCTACCGTTATTTGATCTTTGACAAACCAATTAAAAATGATTACTAGGGAAAAGATTCCCTATTTAACAAATGGTGCTGGGTGAACTGGCTGGCGACCTGTAGAAGACTGAAACTAGACCCACACCTTTCACCATTAACTAAGATAGACTCTCACTGGATTAAAGATGTAAACTTAAAACATGAAACTATAAAAATACTAGAAGAGAGTTCAGGAAAAACTCTTGAAGAAATTGACCTGGGTGAATATTTTATGAGGAGGACCCCCCCCAGGCAATTGAAGCAGCATCAAAAATACACTACTGGGACCTGATCAAACTAAAAAACTTCTACAGAGCCAAGAACACAATAAGTAAAGCAAGCAGACAGCCCTCAGAATGGGAGAAGATATTTGCAGGTTATGTATCCAACAAAGGTTTAATAACCAGAATCCACAGAGAACTCAAATGTATTAGCAAGAAATAAACAAGTGATCACATCTCAGGGTGGGGAAGGGACTTGATGAGAAACTTTATGAAGAAGACAGGCGCATGGCCAACAGACACACGAAAAAATGCTCATCATCCTTAATCATCAGAGAAAGGCAAATCAAAACTACTTTGAGATATCATCTAACTCCAATAAGATTAGCCCACATCACAAAATCCCAAAACCAGATATTGGCTTGGATGTGGACAAAAGGGAAAACTTCTACACTGCTGGTGGGAATTCAAACTAATATGTTCCTTTTGGAAAGATGTTTGGAGAGTACTTAGAGATCTAAAAACAGAGCTATCATTCAATCCTATAATTTCTCTACTAGGTATATATCCAGAAGACCAAAAATCATATTATAACAAAGATATTTGTACCAGAATGTTTATTGCAGCCCAATTCATAATTGCTAAGTCATGGAAGAAGCCCAATTGCCCATCAACCCATGAAAGGATTAATA
>CAUYON010114174.1:0-12775 GCA_963573935.1 Arctocebus calabarensis
TAACTCTCACTCCTAGCCATAGGCTATATGGGCTGCAACATATGATAGACATATTTTATCTGACAATGTAAATGTTACTTTTTTGCATTATTATTATTATTGCTCAATCTTTTGTTGCAGCAATAATCTGATTTCTTTTCCAATTGTATTTAACTTCGTTCATTCTTTACGAGATTTTTGTTTCTAGTCCTTATCTTAAACATTGTTATTGTTACTAAATGTTAAGCCTTTTTAATTTTGTAAAGGTAGAAAGTGGAAACCAAATAAATATATATATATATATATGTATAGAGAAAATTTTAAAAAATTTAAAAAAAGGAATAAGGGTTTTTAAGGAAAATTAGAAATATAGTATTCATTACATGGAAATGGGGCGTCGTGAAGGTCTCCACCCTCACTGCTGTCACCCCAAGGAGTCTGAGGAGGAGAAGCAGGAGAGTTTGGTCTCGTGGTGTTGGGGTGGGATGGGTAGCAGGGGAGGCTGCCACCTCTGTTATACATTTTATGGAGAACAAAATCCCAAGCAGCTCGCACAGGAGTCAACTGCATATATATTTTGTATACAAGAAAATAATTAAAGTTTGTGTTTTATGCATATAGATGTAATAAAAATATTAAAAAGGGCAAATACAGATAATTTCTCCAGAAAATTAATTTCAGGTGTGATTGAAATAGTGTGCATTTACCGTGACAGGGATCACTCAAGGTCCCTGGCTGACGAGGCTCTGGAGTGCAGTTCCTGAGGCTCGTTTCTGGACAAGACATATTCCTAAGTGCAGTTTCCTTGGGGGATTTAGGATGTCAGGACAAAGGGTCAGAATAGGCAAGCAGTCTAGTACCTGGGAAGCGGGTGGAGCAGAACTGGGAGAATTTTATTTTATTGCCTGTCATGGAAGTATTTTAACATTGTATTATCTGACACGGGTATACTGACTGAATATCAGCTCTGATAAGAGTGGACGTGTGTGTATGAACATTTTTTGTTTTTTTGTGTTTATTTATTTGAGAAAACAGAGCCTCAAGCTGTCACCCTGGATAGAGTGCTGTGGCATCCACAGCTCACAGCAACCTCCAACTCCTGGGCTCAAGCGAGTCTCCTGCCTCCTCCTCCCAAGTAGCTGGGAGTACAGGCGCCTGCCACAATGCCCAGCCATTTTTTGGTTGCAGCCATCATTGCTGTTTGGTGGGCCCGGGCTGGATTTGAACCCGCCAGCTCAGATGTACGTGGCTGGCGCCTTAGACCACTGAGCCACAGGTGCCGAGCTGTATGAACATTTTTTAATCGTGGTATAAAGCATTGATGTTTTGATATAGGTATACATGTGGAACGACTGAGATAATTAGCATAGGCATTCATTGCCTCCCATACTTATGTGTGGTGAGGAGACTTAAACTGGTGAAATAATGAATTTATATCATAGGTTAAAACCTTAGCACAGATTCAATTATGTATTACTTCAAATGTTAATAGAGATTATAATATGAATGATTTAAAATGCAACAGCAATGACATTTCATTCAAATAGTAATCCCACTGGTCTAATTTAGCTGTAAAATGATTTAAAATATTACATTGGATACTTTTTGTGGTGGAGGATTGCGCTGGTCATTGTGGAGGATAGGTCTGAGAATATCCTGGAAGTAAATTTACAAAATACAGAAGGTGTCAAAAGTGTATGCATATTTTAAAAGATGTTGTTTCTGTGTGTGTCTTGCTTTTTAAAGTTGCAGTGAAGGTACCGTTACAGGTCAATTGTACCTAGCGATGTTACACACATCCATTTTACCTGCAATTTGTACACTTTGGGGGAATGACCAATTTTACTTCCAACAAGATCTCTTACAATATGCATATATTTTTGGTACCCCTGGTATTATTGAAATAAGGACTTCAGATTTCAATTTGAATAAAGATAAATACCAGGTTCATGAATGAGTATTGCTATCCAAATATACCAGTCATCAATAAAATAATAACCTGCACATAAAGCAATTTCAGTCAAAATATTAAAAGGTATTTAATTTATGGAGTTTATGGGCCTACGCAGGAATGAAGAATAAAACAAGCAATATTTGGAATAAAATAAACTTGTGATCTTGCCTTCCAGTATGTCACGTTTAACATAAAAATCTTATTATTTAAAGGTCATGATATTGGCACAGAAATACACACAGACACACATGGAACCATGCAGAGAACCAAGAAAGGGTGGTACATGGTGGATATGTGATACCTCCCAGGAGCAGCATCACAGAGCAGTGTGAGTAAAAGAAAGAGTGCCAGGGGGTGGTGGCCCCTGTGGCTCAAAGGAGTAGGGCGCTGGCCCCATACACCAAAGGTGGCAAGTTCAAGCCTGACCCTGGCCAAAAACTGTAAAAAAACAAAAAAGAGTGCTAGGACAACCTGGTGTTCCTCTGAACAGGAAAATTAAGTTGGATTCCCAACATACCACAGGTTAAAAAGAACTTAAAAGATTTTTTAAATACATGCTTCTATCTACATTTCACTTACTGTTCCAAATGCATTATACATATTCATTCATATAATTTTCATAACCACTCTTTGAGGCAGGTACTATTGTAATCAGCTTGGAATCATCATCCTTATTTTAAAATGTGCCAACGGAGGTAGACACAGAAGCAAAACATTAAATTATGAGGCATGTCTCTGTCTTCTGGGTAGCAAGTGCATCTTTAACAACACACAAAGCAAACATTATGATAAAAACTGATACATTTTACTACATTCCAAACAAAAACCTTCTCTTCACGGAAATAAGGCAAAAGACTTACAAGACATAATAATATTTAAGAGGGAGATTGTCCTATAGCATATTACTAAAGCAGTGATGTACTTAGACTTTATAAAGAAACAACAAATTCCATACAAATCCTAAAGAAAGAAAAAAAAAGATAAAGCAGGAAATCCACAGATACAGAAGCAAAATGGCTAAGAAATATATCAAAATATGAGAATTTTCATTAGTAATGAAGATACACAAGTGAAGGCCGTAGTGAATTACAGTTTATCAAATGTGAAAAAAGCTGGAAAATGCCAAATGTTGCAGAGGCATAGGTTAAGCTGGCACTCTCACGCGCTTTGGTTAGAACGATTAGTTTCATGTCATTCAACGAGTTTGGGTCGCCCCACAATCGTTAGTCCTGCCTCACACCAGCAGTAGAGACAGCCCAGACGTTCACACACAGACACAAACTGCTAGGTCACATTTTTAAAACAAATCTAATTTAACTTGATATTTTGCTTAACATCCTGCAGAATCACAGGAGCTGGGGAAACTATGGGCGATCACAAGCCTATCTGCACTTGTTTATGAACGGGTAAACGTTTCAGACTCTGTTGCTTCAAGTTACAAAATTCCTCTGATAAAGAGTGTTTGAGAGGAAAACTACCCATGTTGAACAGATAATATGAATGATTTCAAATGCAACAGCAATGATACTTCATTCAAATAGTAATCCCACTGGTCTAAGTTAGCTATAAAATGATTAAAAATATTACATTGGATACTTTTTGAACAGACCTTTTCTTATGAAGCCTTCCAATGTCCACCAATCCACCTAGTGGAATGAGTGGACCTATTATTGTCCCCAAAGTAAGCGTATTGTGATGGAGCATGGGAACAACACTCCTAATTAGTGCATGTTCAGCCTACCCCTAAATAATGCATCTTCTGCCCACCTCCTGGAGGTCTTCTGTGAATGGAGCCCTTAGAACTAAATTATACTCCAGTGCTTTTTGAAAGCAGGCTCAAGTCGTGAAGTGAAATGCTAAATTCTCCTTCCTTTGTTTTGTAGACCTGGCCTTCATCTGGAAAAAACAAATGTTCCTTTTATTGTGATGCTTGTGTTTCTCTTACTGTTTTGCCCAGTGTGAAGGAAGGAATCTATTGTGTGACCTAAATTTGACAGTAACCTGGGAACAGTGGTTTCAACATATCCCCTGTCTTAATAGTCTATGTTACGTATGTTAAAATGGATTTTTAAATGCATTTTATGTGTATTACAAAGCACTAGCAAAAAATTTCAGTATGAATAAATGCCTAGTATGTATGTAAACCAACTCAGTGCAATTACTGTACACTTAGAATTTCCCATTCCAGTTTTATAAATGGCAACTGGAGAGTACAGAATGTTCATGTTCAGGTCTGAGAGCTTGTGCTCCTAGGGTACTATGAATGGCTTCTCTTG
This sequence comes from Arctocebus calabarensis, assembly GCA_963573935.1. NCBI lineage: Eukaryota > Metazoa > Chordata > Mammalia > Primates > Lorisidae > Arctocebus > Arctocebus calabarensis. The sequence goes on from CAUYON010114174.1 coordinate 4,210, forward strand.
CATATGGGTTACTTCTGCAAACTGCTTTTCTTTCATTAACCTAGAGGTGATGGCACTGGCCTGGGATCCAGTTTACTTTGTGTTTCTGAAGATCTATTGTTCTAGATAGATTCATAGTTTCGAGGGTTTTTAGCTTAATTTTATTTGTTTTCTATTAAAACAGAAATCTGAATAACGAAGGAATACAAGAAACTGGGTGGCATAAATGTACTCTCAGCACATGCTTTGACGCTAACTTTTCCCTAGCAAACCTTTCTGCAAACTCATTAGAGTGAACTGTAATCTAAAATGATGAAAATATACTGTACCCATCATACTGGCTAAATTTTAAAAACTTTATAATGCAAAGTATTTAAGAGAATGTGAAAAAATAAAAACTTTATGTGCTTTCCATAGACGTAGACATTTTCACAGCCTCTCTACAGAGCAATTTGGCAATATTTTTCAAAATTGAAAAAGTTAATGTTTAAGGTACCACTCCCAAAGTACGTGCTAGCAAAATAATAAAATAAGATAAAGATGTGATTAAATAAAATGCTTATCAATTGAGGATGTTATAATATTAGATCATTTTTATCCAGTAGATAATTAATGGCCTAATAAGGCAAATGTCTATGTGATTATGGATATGTACCTAGGTATCAGCCAGTACCCACACAATAGTATGGCCTACTCACAGTGGTTCTCAACCTGTGGGTCGTGACCCCTTGGGAGGTAGAACAACCCTTTCACGGGGGTCACCTAAATACATCCTGCATATCTGATATTCACATTACGATTCATAACAGTAGTAAAATTACAGTTATGAAGTAGCAAGGAAAATAATTTTATGGTTGGGGGTCACCATAACATGAGGAACTGTATTAAAGGGTTGCAGCATTAGGAAGGTTGAGAACCACTGGGCTATTGTGATGTGGATTAAGTATCAGAGCAGAACAGATAACAGTTCTCAGATACACAAGCAGCCACCTATGTGGCTTCAAGTGGGGGGTGTTCACTGGATCGAGGGGGTGCAGGGTTCAGTGTTTACTCGTCTCCACTTTACTCCCCCATAGCAGACATCTAGGGTCAGGTCTACCATTCCATTCCTAGACTCTTCCCCTGAGCTTCATACGGGAATTCCGTGGGGGCAAACTATCTCTTGCAAGGAAGAATGATTCAAAAATGAATATTTGAAGGATAATCAATTTTTTTCTCATGATGTAAAGAAGTAAAGCTGCATACTTATCTCTATTTGGTGACTTTGTATGTTTTCCTAAATAATGAGTATCAACATGTCTAAGTATTTTCTTTTCTTTATGGTCTGTCTCTTACTCTGTTTTTTTTTGTTTGTTTGTTTTATGTAGCTTTGATTTTAGAACAGGTCTAGAGTCGAAACCTTCTCAAGTAGTTAAAGATTTTCACTATTCAGGGTGCCAAATGGCTCCAATTTTGCATTCCCAAAGATGCATCCCACCCAGCACTGCTCCTCTTATCATCCCAGGCTCTGAGTTCTAAGTGTCCCCATCTTATTTCAGGTTTTACCATTAGCTTGAAACTGATGGGTTCAGGTTTGGCCATTAGCATAGCGATGTCTGAATATTCTGACTTACGCAATGTCAGTACCACCTGATCCAATACTCTCTCCTAAAATAAGACCACAGTGCACTCCTGTCTGAAGGGCCCACCCTGTCTCTGTCTCCCCACACTCATCGTTCACCTAGTTAATTTCTGTGCATCATCAGGAAAGCCATTGTTACCAAGACTGGGGCAACTCCTATCTCACACACCTTCCTAGTTTCCTCCAATCACCTCATGTGAGTATTTGATACATTTGGCTATTTGATTATTCCTCTTTCAACAGACTGTGAAATCTGTGACATTAGGGACAGTGTTCCTTTGTTCATTCTCAAATCTAAATATCAAAGTTAATATGTGGTTTAAGGTAAGTTTTAAATAAAATTGTAATGTGTATGGAAAGCATTTTAAAGCATAGATACCAGTATGATGTAAGTATTTCTAGTTTTATACGAAATCAGCACATTGTGCCCCATAAATGCATTAATGTATACATGATCTATGTGTTTAGGGTTTAACAAAAAAATAAAAATAGTCAATATAAAAAATAAAAATAAAGCATAGATAAAAGTTGAAGCCTATAGGTATATAAAGCACACATTTAATAAGGGACAGAACTCATGAATAATTTGGGCATTATAAATTTACAGTATCAGAGAGGAGAGAAACAACTAGAATAAAATGTAATAAGTACCATGAAGAGATAGAAATGAAGTATCTCTGGTTTACAGATGATCAATCATTTGCAGTCAAGGTGGATTACCATAAATTACCTATTTCCAACAATTTAAGTACATGAGGAGTTCTGCATTAAAATTTTTTTTGATCTAGTTTTTGCACCTCTAACCCCTACTCAATATCTTATTTACATAGGTCCAGTGCTGATACTGAATTTTGAAATACTGTGCCGATCTGCACTAACTTGCATCTCTTTTATATGCCGTAACTTATCCTGAGCTGACTCTACACTTCCTCACATTTAAGGAAAGGGACCCAAGTATGAAGTATAAAATAAACAAATCCTAGGACTCCAACATTAAAGTAACTGAAAAAGAATGTCAGGAAGTTGTGAGCTAAATTGACAACTGAAAATTAGTTGCCCACTGGGATACTTACAGCCCAGAAGGAAAAGGTCAAGTTCAGGAAACATATATTGTAGTCTCTGCTTCTACCTGGAACGTTGCAAGGCTGGACTGTAGTATGGCTGTACCTGTGAGTGAAGGACAGGTCTAGGGATTTTGCCCATTTGACATTAGGTTCTTATGAGATGACTTAAGTAAACATAAGAAAGTTTTCGGAGTCATTTTTCATCACTAGACATCTCTCATAAAGTTAATGAGAATATTTGAATGCATATAATTAAGTGATGAATGTTGAAATTAACAGCAACCAAAATGTTAACAGTGTGATGGTTAATTTTAGGTATCATCTTGACTGGGTCATGAGGTGTCCAGGTATTTGGTTAAACATTATTTAGAGTGTACCTGTGAGGAAGTGTGTGCATGCTGTTGACACGAGAGTCAGCAGACCGAATAAAGTAGACTGCGTCTTTTAAGGTGAGTAGACATCACCCAAACCCTGGGAGGCCTGAACAACACAAAAGGGAGTATAAAGGAGAGTTTAGTCTCTCTACTGACAATCCTCTTCAAGATGGGACCCTGGTCTTCTCCTGCCTTCAGATACAGACTAAACTAACACAATCATCTCTCTTGATTCTCACACCTTCAGTTGGCAGATCTTGGGATTTTATCCTCTGTAATTGTGTAAGCTATTTCCCCCAATTATTTACCTCTCATCTATCTATTCACTTTGATATCTCAATATTTCAGTCTAGAGATCCACCTATCCTTCTGCTTGTGTGTATATTCTATTCTGTTGCTCTGGAAAGCCTTGACTAATACAACAATCATTATTTATTAAGCAATTCCTCACACAAATAAATATAAATGAAACTAAGCAATTTCTCAAAGTCAGACATTGTCTAATTATTCTACTCATGTCTCAAGGAGATGTCAACCTTAATTATCAACATTGTAAAGACAAGTATACTATCTTTCAACTCTTGCCAACTGGATCATGTTTATTTAGTTAGTGAGTTGCAGGGAAAATTATATAAGATGCATGGTTGCAGCAAAACCAAGTAAGCAGTAGACGGGGTGCGGGGACTGAAGTTAGAATGTGGTATGTGTGATGATATAGTATGAAGTATAGCAACTGCTATTGTGTCTCCAGGTACATAAGTAGTGTTAAAGACCACTTTTACAAATATTTCTTAAATATGTATATGGTCCACACGCTCCCTTAGACCAAGGATCTTAGTAAAATAGCAGAAAAGGCATTAGGTATGGTAATGAGCACCAGAGCATGTGCTGACCTGTATTACAAGGAAGAAAGTTAATGGACTCTCGGAGATGAATTGACATTGAGGATTTTAAGTCTATTTATTGGACTAAGGAAAAGAGATTTAAGACTTTCAGAAGCCAATAAAAAGAAAAGAGAGGTAGAAACTCAACTGGAAATTCCAACAATGACCAAGGTAGAAAATTAATTATAAGGACAAGAAATTAGAGGGGAATGTTAGGACTGAAGAGGAAAGTTTGGGCATTGTTTCGTCAGGGCAGAGTGGATGAGGGGCAGGGCTACAACTTGTGAAAACATGACAGGTACCGACACTAAGGAGCCAAGACCAGGGAGATAGGTTGGCAATGGTGCTGAGTGATCAGTAGCTTCTGTCATGATTATCCTTCCAACATTTCTACCAGGTAGTTGTAACCATTTCAAACTTGGAGATAAGAAAGCCAAGATTTATAGAAATGAATAAACGCCACATAGGCTACAAATATTTTAACGAGGTCTTGGTACTGAACACCAAAGCATATGCTCATTCTAAGACATAAAACGTTAAGTCAGTGGGCCCAGCCATGGTGAAGGAGCAGCAGCCACATGCAGGGAAAATGAGTCATGTACTGGAGGAGAAAGAAATACTAGGAAGTGCTCACTGGTGAAGATTCTGATGATGGTGGAGAAGACAAAGACAACCCTTCACAGTAGAGAAACTCAGTATCAGGAAGGCGGCAGCACTTGTGACTTAAGAACATGGGCCTACAGGTGGAATCTGGATTCCAGTGCTGGCTGTGAGAACTTAGGAAAATGATGTGACTTGGCCACAGCTCAATCTGTTCATGTAGAGAAACAGATTTTCAGGAGTAATATTTCAACTGCTCACGTTGCCTCAATCAATGACAAAATGCCTTCCTCGTAACACAAAGCCTGGGGGAAGGCAGGCTCCAGGGGTAATCAGAGGTCTGTCCCCAGGTCTCTGCTATTCCCTTGGCTCTGCCCCCCTGTGTGGTCTTTGACCTCAGACCCAGGAAGACAGTTATCCTTGTTACCGCAGGCAGCCCTCACAAGCTGGGGTATCCACATCTCACGAGGGGCAAGGTATTGTGTCTCAGGAGTCTGCATATCTCCTCCAGTAGAGGACCTGACTCCTACCTACCAGTCTCATCATGTGTGCTCTCCTACACCTGTCATCGGCAAAGCAGGGCTGCCGCAGCTGGTTTCAGTAACCGTCCTCTGTACCTGGAGCTGGGAGGCAATTGTCTTCCGAGACACTAAAAGACGCATTGGAACAAGAACAGATTGTTTAAGAAATGAAGGAAGGGAAAAATGCATGCTGGTGGGGCAAACAACATTTACCTCACTCGTATTGTTATTGTGAGGCTTAAACCACACAACATATTTAAAGGTTTATTTATTTATTTATTTATTTATTTATTATTTTTTGCAGTTTTTGGCCAGGGCTGGGTTTGAAGCCAACACCTCCGGCATATGGGGCCGGCTCCCGTTTAGAATAGCTTCTGGCACACATTTCCACAGTCAAAGTGAGCCATTATCACTGTCATGTGCCCAGCACTGAGTCAGCTTTTCCTACAATGTAACTATCACCACAGACTTGACTATTACCATCAGTCTATGAAATATGTTGACTTTTTTTTTTTTCATTTTGCAATTTACTAGAGCAGACAAAAGGATTCAAGAATTGTCTCAAAGCTGTAGGCGTAGTCCTAAAAAAAAGCCAGCATTTTAGTATGAATTATCTGACTCCGAGTTGCTTGGAAGGCAAAATCTGAGACCTGCAGTGTTTCTATTCAGTGACACCACCCAAATGAAATCGTGTCTGAGAATTAAGGACACTAACAATACCCCTCGCCCCACAGAGTATTTATACTTAGACTTCCAGGCTGGAGGGAAGAGGCAGTGTGATCCATAGCTGCGGAAAATCAGAGCACTAACACAGTCTTGCTTCAGTAACACATTTTCTCTACAGGTCATTTTAATGTTGAAGAACACTGCAGATAAGGCTCTCATTATTGGCTTGTTCCTAATTAGCAAGGTGCAAGATTATTTTTTCTATTATTTTTCCCCTTCTACTAAGAATAATAGATTCATTAACTTGCATTTAACAGTAAAAGATTATGCAGTGATGAGAACTGATTGGTTAATATCAAAGAAATGTAAGTGGTGTACAATTATTTGAAGTTACTCACAAGAGAGAACCTGAAAATGTCTGTATTTTTTATCCCGTTAAAAATTCAAGAGATTGATAAGGTCAGCGGCCCATCTGCACAGAGAAGCAATTACTGTGCAACCTGGAAAATATTACGAGTTTGTAAGTTTCGCTCTATCTTTGATAAGCAGCTATTTTGCTCGTTCAATAAACAGTGTTAAGTGACACATTTGGAAGGGCAAGTGTGTGAGCCCCAGGGGGAACACAGCTCGCCTTTGTAAAATAATCTTAATTATAAGCAATATCCCAATGAATCAGACTCAGTGATTACTGAAATTTTTATGAAAAATGCCCTTCCCCATACAAAGTGTTCTATTAACAATTGAATAATTTGTATTTTCAATCTGTGAAGCCAAGTTTCTTAACGCTGGGGTTTTGAATACAAACCAGCCCACTATCATTTTGAGCTATGTAGTGAGTTTTTCCAGGCTAAAGAATCCACCGTGAAATAAATAAGCAAGTAGATACAACTCACTGTCAGAAAAACTTCAAGTTTTAAGTTTATAATCGTTGGATCTTGCCTTGAAATTGCCCTAAGGGCAGTTATGTTGTTCTTAATATGTTCAGAATACATTTTCCAAAGTTATCCACTTAAGGAGGAGGACTATGTAGAGTCTTCAATTAATTATTGCTTTTTGAGTGCCTCAAGTATTTATGCACAAAGCATATTTTCTAATCATAATGATATAATTATCACAAACACATACATAACATGCCACATACTGTTCAAGATTTTTATATTTAATAACTCTTTTAATCCTCACAGCAATCTGATGAGGTAGGTATCAATAAATACCCGGTTTAGAGATGAGGATAGAAAAGCACAGAAAGGTTTGGTAACTTTCCTGAGGCCACACAGGTAGCAACAGAACAGTGACAAAGATGAAAGATACAGATTTTGGCCCATACTACGTACTTAATTTTTTTTAATAAGTGAATGAGTGAATGAACAAAAAAATGGAGAGAGAGATGTATGGGCACGATTAGATTTTTTATGGTTATCTGCAATAATCCTTAAAATGTATGTGACTTTGGAATTCAATGGGTATTTCATTTATACTAAAGTATTCAGTATTTACAACAGTTCTCTGGTGAGGTCTTAGGAGCTCCAGTCTATACACAGGGAAGTCAACTATGAAGACCTTAGGATTCTAGCCGGTGTTCTTTCTATTACCACTGCCTGAAAATTCATTAGCAGGAGGTCTAATACCCTGCCTGGAAATAATAATTGAATAATAAGTAATAGATATGTCTTGAACAACTGCTTGTGGGGATCATTGTGACTTCCATGATAACATGGTTTGGTGCTTACCTTGTGGACCCATGGAAATCTCAATGTTGCTATTCCACACAAAGAGAATTGCAAAAGACCTCGAAATGAGGAAATGGAAGATTTGAGTAGTGAATAAAACATAGCTTTTGCTGTTAGAGAAAGTTTAAGTATACATATAAATAAACAAAAGCAAAGCAAAGCCACGGCCCACCCCAGGGGCGAAAAGAGTGATGCATTCGAATGGCCGGAGGGCTGAGGGTTCTGCCCTGGGGGTCGGAGCCGATGTTCTGAGGAGGGTCTGAGGTGTCCTCAAGTGAGTAGACCTTCCTTTGAAGAGACACTGCTGAGTGTCTGCAGCCTCCTATCGCCTAAGGAGTTGCGCCAGCCCTACAGAAAATGCATCCGCAATTGTTTTTCTTTATTTTTGATCTATGATGGGGGCGTGTTTGGTTACATGAATTGCTTTTGTTCCATTTGAGTCTGTTATCACTGTGCCCGTTAGGTGGGAATTTACGCCACCCCACCTGCTCCGAGCTGCTTGCTTTCCTTGAGTTTTACACCAAACCTGCACCTGGACGCTGACCGGTTAGTTACCGTCTCACAGTGAGCACCTGTGGGGTTTGTGTTCTCTTTCTTAAGAAACTTCACTTGGCAGAATGGCCTCCAGTTCCCTCCAGGTTGTTAGAAATGGTATGAGTTCATCCTTTTCTTGTACGACTGAGGAGTAATCCATGGTATACGTACACCGCAATTCACTAATCCATTCACGTGCGGATGGGCACGTGGGTTTTTCCACATATCTGCAATTCTGAATTGTGCTGCTACAAACACTCAAGGACACGAGTCTTTTGGTAAAATGTTTTTCCCCCCTTTGGGTAAATACCCAGTAGTGGAATCACTGGATGAAATGGTAGAACTGAGTTCTTTGGGGGATCTCCATACTATTTTCCACAGAGGTTGTGCTACTTTGCAGCCCCAACAACACTGAATAAACATATGTCCCCTTCTCTCTCATCCACACCAGCATCTGTTGTTTAGGGATTTTTTGATAAAAGTCACTCTCCCTGAGGTTAGTTGACACCTCTTGATGGTTTTGATTTGCCCTTCCCTCATGATTAAAGATGTTGAACATTTTCTCACATTTATTGGACATTAGTCTATCTATC
>CAUYON010114176.1:0-14215 GCA_963573935.1 Arctocebus calabarensis
CCACTGGGCAATCTTGGTCACATGACCACGCTTGGAAGGAGCAGTCAGAAGGTCATTTACCCAGTTGAAAATATCTAGGTGAAGGTGCAAATTAGGGTCTCTGGGGTGGGGAAAGGAAGAGCAGAGAGAGGGAAGGAGCGATGTGGGTGGGGTCTTGGTGTGTGCCACACCTTTTGGGGACAAAACACAATTGTAAGAGGGACCTTACCCAACAAATGTAACCAGTGTAACATGGTTTCTTGTACCCTCAATGAATCCCCAACAATAAAAAAAAAAAAAAAAGATGCAAAACAGCACATTGTCCTGGTGTTTTCTTGTGATTATAGTGGGAGGCCTACCTTGTTCTCCAGAAGTTATCCTTTCTTCAAAAACTCTAAATCTTGAAAAAAAAATGAAATACCCAGTATTCATCAAACTGTATAAAAACAATTAGAGAGTCTAACATGAATTTGGGGAGAAAAATGTAACAGCTATGTGATCTTTGACATGGGCTTAACCTCCCTACACTTTGTAAAATAAGAAAGATGTCATTAACTCCAGGGTTGTGGCAAAGAGAAAACAAAATGTACATTGTCATCTCCATAAACAAACCATCCCTACACTCACCCCAGTGCAGACAGCCAGCCATTCTGTGTCACTCACCTGTGACTCTTTGTTTAGTAAGTGTTACTAGCTAATATGTGTTTGCTGACTTGTCTGTTTAGTGTTTGTCTTACCTGAACAATTATAAGTTCCAAGGAACTTCCAACAAGTTCCAAGATCCAAAACAATGACTTTGACCCATTCACTACTCTGTTCTTAGTACGTATAACATCTGGCACGTAGTAAATGCTCAGTAGAGATCCACTGAATAAATGAAAAAAGGGTTGCTCATTAAATGCCAGTTCTCTTCCTTCCCCTCCATTCCAAACTCAGAAGGCTAATCTATAATTCATGTATCTAAAAATAGACCTAGTCTTTTAAATAGGGGTCTTACTTAACTGAAAGACACAGAATAAAGATATACGATTATTGCTCTTGCAGTCAACATCACATTATTCTATTTACATTGTGTATGGTTAGGGTTGTTATAGCAACTTTTCCTTTTTTAAATGGGATAAGGTATACTCACAGCAAGATGTTGACCCCTAAAAATAGGTGCTTAAACAGGTTAGTTTTCTTTTTTTTCCCATTGTACATACTTATTCTATCAATAATACATGCTTATTGGGTTAGAAAACAGAAGTAGACAAGACACTCATAGGAGTCTCACAAACTAATCCCACAAAAACTAAATAGGAAAAAGGGGCAGAACATTCCAGTTGACGAGGGTTGCTGCCTGATTTAATTAAGCATGACCTGATTGCTTTTAGTTCTTAGAAAATACTATTCTCATAGTACTTCTAACGTGCTTTTACTTCCTTCTAAGGAAAGTCCCACACAATTCTGCCATAGATCTTCTTAAGTAAATCTTTGAGATGACAGGTTAAAGGGTATTGAATTGAAAATATTCAAATCTTTCCCCAAACTGCGCTTTATAAGGAAAGGGTTGGGGAAAAAAAATCCCTCAATAAACTCTGAATTCAATGTATGAAATTCCCCAGCTCTTCACTCAGTGAATATATGTTTACCAAAATTCATTAGCTTTTTACAAATCATGCTTGTTCTAATTTTCCTGTAACACGCTGATTCAGTTCAAATAAGATTTAAACTAGGATTCCATTTTCCTTGCACTTATCTACTCTTAATTGCATAGAACAAGTTTATACTTCCTTTGCCCAATGAAGATAAAAGATAGAAAGGATAATTAAAAATAAATCAAAACAATCAAATGCTATATTTGTAATTTCACTTTACATTATATTGAGGGTTCAGTTTTGTTTTATTTTGTTTTCAAATTGGGCTTGGAAAACTAGCTAATTTAAAGGACTGTGAATCCTCTGGAGAAGAGTTTGACTTCATCTTCAAGAAAACCACTGAGCAGTGATATGAAAGAAAACTAATCTGTTTCTTCAGCAATTTCCCCTAAGTAGCTGAAATGGTTTCCTCATCTGCAAAATGATTTACTTAGACAAACACAAATTCCTCTCTACTGTTTATAGGCTATGAGTGCATACAAAGTTTTTTTTAATTATCCTAAGTTAGAATTATAATTTTATTCTGCAACAATTCTTCTAAACAATTATTATTGTCATTTGTTTAATTACTGAGCAATGTGGTTTGAAACACTGAGGCCATCAAAAGAGCTCAGAGCAATACCAAAGTGTTAATAGCATTTCCTTTAAATAAAGTCAACTCTGTGTCTCTCTTAAGGAGTAACGGAAGACTGAGAGATCTGAAAATTCACTTATAAATTAACCATTATCAATAATTTTATGTACAGCTTATGTATTTATTAAAATTATTTTCCCATTTCAATAAATCTCCTTCATAACTATATTTTAATGATAGTTTAAAATTTTCATGGAATTTACTTCTTCTCACTCTGTATGTAAAATGATTCTCCTTTCCTAATTACATAAACAATACGAAAAGAACACCTTTTCCACAATTTTATATTTGTATTTCCATATTATTTCCATGTGAAGACATGACTGAGGGATAATTTCACAGTCTCACATAAAAATCTATTTTCACTGCTTCTCTGTGAAACTTAAAACATTAAAAATGGAAAAACGATGGCATGTATTACAATTAGACTTCCCCTGTGTAAAAATTGTTTGGAAGTGGAACCATCGCCTATAAGATATACGTGTGATTCAGTTTTGTGCTTCACTCTGGTGTCCTGAGAATATAATCAAGTTTATTGTGGAGTCGGTTCTACTCTAGGCTTCTAGTGATGATGAAATAAGTCTTGGTAAAAAAAAAATAATAATAACGTTTTCGAATAAATTCTGTTCTGTTGGCAAAAAAAATGTATTAGAATTCCAGCGATGTGAAAATATTTTGGGATATGATATTTTATGCAAAAAATAAAGGCTCAAAGCAAATAATACAGTGGTACTAGTATACTTTTATAAGTAGTTAAATATGTATGTCCTTGCTTCATAGTTAATATTCAGGAAGAATTGGATGACCTTTATTCACAAAACAATTGCACAAAGTAATGTCTATATTTTGAGAAAGAATTTTTATACTATCCCTGTTATCGTTTGGACGTTTGCCCTCTCCAAACGGCAGGTTGAAATTTGTTCCCCCAATGTGGGAGGCGGGGCCTAATGAAAGTTGTTTGGGTGATGAGGGCAGATTCCTCCTGAATAGATTAACAACAGATTAAAAGCTTCCATCAGGGAAGGGGGTGAAGGAGTTTTCAGTTATTCATTTCCAAGATTGGGTATCCACTTCTAGTGAGAGTTTCCTGCTGCTTCCCACTACTGACAGAAATTACATGATGGGAGGGGTGGGGGAAGAGGGAGAAAATTAATAACTGAAATTCTATGTGAAGAACGGTGCCACAGCCACACACTCAACCAAGCCAGAGGCTAGTAACTTATAGTCTGATATTGTCTTTTCAATAGATAAGCCATTAGGAATTTTGCTTTGACATATAAATAACACAATCATTTCAAAAAATAAAATGTCAGAAATCATATTTTGCTATCTTCTTTCCTGAACCTTACCCATTTCCACTGAAATTGCCATAACTTCTTTAAAGCAAAGTGTTTTGATAGTAATAGTAATAAGCCACATTGAAAATTTTGTAAAATAACTGTTTAAAGAAGAAAATAATGGATCATTCCATTATTTTGGATCCATTACAATGGATGATAATGACACCGTACAGAGATACCCTTATAACACTGTTTCATAATTACTTCTTGTCTTTTTTCTACAGGTTTCTTCTCTTACTACTCATATGTCAGCATATTTTCTCCTCATCTTTCCTACCTATTCTTTTCTTAATATTTGCAATCACGCTGCATATATAATTTTGAGTTCTGCATTTTGCTCATTACTGATTATTAAAAGCTTTTTTATGTAATTAAAGTGCTTCATTTTTAATCACTACATAAATGTTCTATTGTACAACTGTACCATGATTTCTTTCTCTAATTCAAGATATTTAAGGAGATTTTATTTTTTCATTGTATAAGCAATACTGCAGTAAACATTCCTGCTTTCAATTTTTTATTCCCTATTATTTTCTAAGGATATATTTCTATAAGTGGAATTAATGGTCACAAGGTATAAATCTTTTAAGGCTTGTCAATCAAACTGTGGAATCTACCAATTTACATGATTAAGTTTTAATGGAAAATGAATTATTAAATCTATGATAAAAATAAAAATATTAAACACTAATAGATAACATTTACCATTTTGCATAATAAAGAAAACCAAGATACACAATGTGTAGAAAATATTTTTCAAGTTCTTATCCCAATAAAATGCCTCATGAGTGACAGCTTTCAGTCTACCAATAGATTTACACAACCATGTTTGGACGAGGTTGACATAATTCAATACACAAGTTTCTCAAAACAACAAAAAATAAAGAACAAATCTCACTTAATTCTCACCTTTAAACTATTGTATTTTTATGAAGGTATGCTTGTCATTTTGAAAAAGAGATATGTTGTGCATGTTCAACATTAAATCAAGCGTTTCAAGGTCTGTTATAAAGACTAGTTTTCTTGTGTTTCTCCACCAGCATCAGTGAGCTGAACACAAAGAAGGAGAAAGGAAGAGTCCATTTTTATGGGGAAGTGGGCAGCTAAGTGAAGTGGTAGTATTTGGTAACCCGAATTACCTGGATACTGAGTCTAATCTTAGCATTATTTTATACAAGAAGATGCATCTTTATCCATTTAAGAAAATTAAATATCTAAAACTTTAAACTCAAAAGAAATATTTTAATATATGGCACATTTTAGATTTGCTCTTCTCATACTATGCAAAGTTTTAGCTAATAATTGTAAAATTTCTTCAATAATCATCAGTATTGCATGTTACTTAAGTGGATGGGAATCTGGAGTTGAACACCTGGGCTCACATTCCAATACCACTATTACCATCTGGATGACACGAAGCAAGTCACTTGCTCTCTGCTTCAGTTTTTTCATCTTTAAACTAGAGATAATAATGGTGTCTATCTCTTAGAATTATTGTAAGAATTACACAAATTAATGCTTGCACCACTTGGTTTCAGCATTAATAATCATCACCAGAGCTCACAGGCATTATCAGTTGTAGGACCCCAGGAACACAGTATTTGTCATGTACAAAGAATCTGAATGTACAAGGACTACAATATATGGTAATGTGGTGTAGCACGTCTTGAATGTTATGTGAATGTTACAAGTGAAAAATGACATGACTGGTATAAAGAAAACAATTGTTGAAGAATAGTAACCTATGGGTGGCCCCATCACAAAAAAAGATGGGACTTAACAGAACTTTGAAGGAGAGAAAAGATTTGACACAAGAGAAGACTATTGTAAGCAAAAAGAAAATTTTGATACTCTGGGAGCAATGAATGGGGCAGTTGTATCATCAGTAACATGGTTCATCTAAAAAGGAACCAGAAAGTGAAGGGTCTTAAGTAGTGTACCACTCAGGAATTTAGTTGCCTGTAAGCATCTAGGAACCATTGAATGTTCTGAGAAGAGGGACAAATGAGAGTAAAATGTGAAGATCACTACAGCACTAATTGTAAGAGGTGATTTAGATTGGGAAATATTATAGGTTAAAAAATAGTTATAAGACTATTCAAATAACACAAAAAGCCAATTCTGTTATATTTCATTCTGATAGCACTCTGGTAATTCATTCTTTTCCTATCCAGTAAGTTTTACTGAACTTTAAGTAAAACTTTGTGAACTATAACTTAGAAGAAGCTTTTGCCAGCCTAGTCAATGAGTTTGGCTTTACAGTTTATTTTCTTGACCAACAGTGGAGCTCTAACAAGTTTGCTAAATTTCTCTCTGAAATGTATAGCCCTTTCAACCGAAGAAGAATAAGAATTTAAAGGACTTGAAATCCATAATTTGAGAACTTATATATCAAATAAAGTCTTATTTGTAGTGCAGTGGCTATCAGCATAGATATCATGAATATAGAGTTAGGAGTATTCTTACATTTGGACAAATAAGGCTTTTTGGATAGAGAGCTGACTATTACGTTAGCAGATTCCCCACAGTGCTAAGATTTTAGAAGTTGATTTCGAATTTTCAGGTATTCTTGGGAAATTTGAAAAATTGCTCACGATATTAAAAAAACAACCAATTGAGAGGGATTTCTAGGACAGACTACAGAACATTTACCTCTAACAATCATGAAAAGGCAGTTAGTAATCAATTATCTAATGAGGGTTTGGTAGTTAGATGTGATATTTTAAGAGATCTCTGAAAATAAACATTAAAAAAGAAATCAGGATAATTATGGACATGAGAAAATTAAATATATGCAATAGGCTCTGATTGTTTTTATAGGCTTTTGTTTAACTGAATTTTCTTTTCTTTGACTAATGTGAAAATGTTTTTACTGAAAGTCTAATACCTTAAAAGTGTAACAGGATCAGCATCAAGGAGGTAAAGAGATGTGTCTATTTTTCAAGCCAAAAAGAAGTCTTGTGGGTATAATTCACTTGGCATATGTATTATAAGGTTATTTTTAAATTCGGCTATTATTGTGATTGTGTGATATTATAAAACTTTGCTGTTGAATTACTATTGACCCTGGAAAGGCTCTTCGAGTCACTGAACCTCAGTTTTCTAATCTATAAAAGAAGGTAAAAACAGCAGGAGAGTGATGAGGGCACATTCCATTAAGGCTTTTTGCAAAACATAAAATGTTGATAATCACTTTTCTAGCAAGAGTTCACTTGCTATAAAATTATGTGGCTTGTTCAGTTCTTTAAAAACTGCTCAGGCCAAGTGGCCATTCTCTTACCTGAATGCATTTTGTGTTGAACAGAATCCCCCCTTCAGCTAGCACAGTCTGGAACCAAATGAGTATTCAATTACCGTGACACTTCTCTTCTAAGGTGAGCCCAAACTGACTACTATAATAAGAGTCTCAATTAAGCTGAAATTCTCTGAGAATTTATTTGTCTTACTAATACAGAAGATTCTAAGAGGGCCTATGGATGCCAACCATTGATTAAGTCTGAAGGACTCTCCCTTTTCATTTCCCTCCCATCGTGAGTTTTTACTCATTCTCTGATGCCCCCTAGACTATGCAAACTAACACCAAGCCCCAGAGTTTTCTTTTGATGAAAGCCCTGATAGCCCAACCTTGCTCTACATTTTCAGCATGCCATTTGCTAACATATTACATGACCAGCTGAGCCACTGAGCTAGAATAAACAGAATGCACTTTAGCATACAGGGATATTTTGCAAGAGATATATTCTCGAGTCTTGGAAACTTAACTGTGTGTTACCATATTGTCTTCCTTATGCTCCTTCTGTTTCTTAATTTCACACATCACTCCTTTCTTTGAAGAAATTTTCCCCCAATGTGTTAAGAAACTGAGTCATGTCCTAAATTCTGTGGAAAAACTCAGAAGGGTGGGAGGAGGTTTAGATTTGCAAAGAGAAATCTTGTTTTGTTCCAGTAAATTAATCTACCTGATCTTTTCACATATGAGTTAAGGCAGGTGAAAGTGCTTTAAAAACTTCAACACCAAGAAAACATGTGTTATCACAGCATTCTCTTTGAGGTGTGGGCTACAGACGGGTCACATGTCAGCCCCTTTGTATTCACCAGGCTCATTTTAAGTGAAGTGGTTTTCCTGAAGTTCTAAAGATGGAGGCATTTCAGCTTTAATATGTCACTTGCTGCTTTTAGAACAGAAAAGTTCCCATTTGCAGAGAGGTGACCCTTATGAACTTTGCTCAATTAAAAGAGCTGGGGATGCTCACTAATCAATTGGTCACAAAATTAAAGTATTGCTCTCTGGATGATAACATACATTTGTTTATTCTAACTCAGTGGCTCGGCTACTTGTGTGGCACACTGGCCTTTGAGACTAACAGTCTATCTCACTAAATCCGATATTCTGCTTTTTAAAGAATGGAGTCTCTTTTCCATCTCAGAAATAAGGAGCTGAGCTATTACTAAAAACTGTTATTGAAGCAGGAAATTTTTTTCACCTTCATAATTCTGTGTTTCTCCGCTACATTCCGTGCTGTCCTGACATATGCTAATCAATGCATTTGTTACCACACAGCTTGACTATTGCATTTCTCTGGTGGCTGGCTTATCATCATCTATAATTATTTCAACTCCAATTAATTCTGAACTTCTTTGCAGGGTTATTTACTTGCTTTAAGCAATAAGACAACATGGCCCCTCTCTGATTTTTAAGCATCTGGTCAAGTACAAATTGAATTCAATGCCCTCTTCTTTGCCTGAGCAGTCTACTCCTGTGACCCTTCTCATTAGATCACTGTTGTTAGTGGTCACTGACTGTCCTGATAGTGGGGAAAAAATACTTCTACTGAGACAAATGCTCTCATTATGGCAGGCTCAAAGGCTACCAGAAGCAACACTGAAACAGGAAAACAGATGAAAAACAGCCATATAGGTGTGTTCCTCCCTGAGTCCAAAACAAGAATCTGACAGCCTTGGTTTTGGACCCAGACTAGAGAGGGAAGAGAACCCTATCATGTCCCAGGTATTATTTTAGATGCTTTAATGTTATTACCTCCTTTCATTATCATGCTAATTATTGAGAGATAAAAATTATTAGCTCTCCATAACAGACAAGCAAAGGGGGCCTCAGAGAAGGCTCAGAAAGGACCTGTTCAAAAACACAGAAACAGTAAGTGGCGGTGCCCAGACTGGAGGTCAGGCTTCTGGCCATAACACCATGACAGAAAAAACTAGAAGTAGCAAACAAAACTGTATATGTTCTAAGACAGTGGGAATAGCATACTCAAAGATACGAAACGCAGGAATCAGATTCAAAGAGAAACAAGTGTCAAAATGCAATTCCTAAGGCAAGTTTGTTCATTGGCAGGCAGAATAATATAGAGACATAAGGCCAGATGGACCTAGAGCCTTTTTTCTTTCTTTAGAGAGCAAATAGTAAATATTTTCAGCTTTACAGCCCATACAGTCTTTTTGTCAACTACTCCACTCACCTTTGTAGTACAAAAGCAGCCACATATGTCAATAAATGGATGTAACTATGTTCCAAGAAAACTTTTATTTACAGAAACAGGATGTGGCTCTTGGGCCACAGTTTGCAGGTCTGGTGGTCTAGATTAATGCTTCCAACCTAAGTGTGGTGTCATCCCTCTAATGACGATTTGGAAATATAGGGGAGCTTTTTAGATGATCACAGTCAGGAGAGTTAAGAGAAAGCACTAAAGATGCTGCAAAGATGCTGAGCGGTATCTTCTAAGCTAGAATTTTCTCATCTTAAGCAAGAATAGCATCTGAGAAGCACTGGATGAGGCAAAGGTGGACAACATATGCAATAAAAAACAAAACCTTTATTTTCATTTCAACTCATAGGAATCGGCTATAGGACATGGAAAGAAGGAAGACTTTCTGGAAAAGTCAGGGCCTTTAGTCTGATAATAACCTTCTCTGAACAGCTTTCCCACCTCACCAGGTGTGTGTCTTCACCAAGCTCCCTGATTTTTCTGAGCCTAATGACCCATTAAAAAAGGAAGGAACTATTTCTGAGACAAAGAAATAATAAATGCCCGAGGTGATGGACACTCCTATTACCCTGATCAGATTAATTTGCATTGTACCACATGTACCCTATAAATATATACAATTATTATGTACCCAGAATAATTAAAAATAAAGAAATAAAAAAATGAAGAGGGAATAATTACAACCCTCTCATCAAGTTAATGCAATGGTTTAAGGAGAAAATACATGTGAAATGACTCACATAGGGCAAGTGTTATATAGGCTCATGCCCCCCAATAGAATATCTTGTGAGCCACATGGATAGTTTTAAACATCTAGTAGCCACATTAAAAAAAAAAAAAGTAGAAAGAAATACATGTAGGTAAAATTAGTTTTATATTACATTTAACCCAACAAACATATCAAAAATACTATCACTTCAACATTTAATCAGTATCAAAAATTGTCCATGATATATTTTGCCTTCAATTATTTTCTTACTAAATTTTCAAAATGTAGAGTGTATTTTATATTTATAGCACATCTCCATTTGAACCAGCCACCCCTTCGATGTTCAATAGCTACACACGTAGCTAATAGCTAGCAAGTTGTATAGCACAGGAGTACTCTATGAGCTGAGCTCAGGTCCTTCCCAGCCCTTCAGTTCTCAACAGGTCACTGCCTCCCAGGTCATGTGGCGAGTCCTTCCTGCCACATACCCCAAGACTGTAAGTGGAGAATGGCCCCCTATACTTACAGAATGGAGTATCCCAACACTCCCAGGTTCTTTGTTTATGAAGTGCTTCTCAGCCTATACTGCCTAGATCTGACTGACAGCAAAAATGGAAATAGCTGTACTTTCTTCATATTAAAAAACCCCTGGATGTTCAAGAAACAAATACAGCCAGAGGACCTCTATTGGTGGTGCCTCTCTAACCACCTCTATTTGAGACAGTTTCCTGAATAGCAATGCCATAAATTTGATTACCTAGAATGCCACTTTACTATCCTAACTTCTACTAAGGAAATACTATTAAGAAGTCTTGGGGAAGGGTGGTCAGAGAGTCACAAAATGGGTTGAAAATGATTAAATCAGCCCTGTTGGTGGCCCATGGATGTTTGTGCTTAATGTGGGTTTAATTATCAGCATGCCATAAGAATTCAGCTTTTCTAATTTGCTTTTTATCCCTACTGAAACAAACAAATTCCTTCCCTGTTAGTGTTTTGAATCTTGCCAAAGAAATTTATACAAAGAATATGAGTGAGGAGAGGTGCTATATTTCAAAATGCCTATACATGGTAAACTTACTCCCATTAAGGCATGTGCTTCATGAGAGTTCAAGAGCAAAGGATGGAAACCCAGAAGTTATTCCCCCTTTATTTCTCTAATTATTTTGAGCAGAATTCACCGAGAATAAATATGAATACATTTCTAGCTTTTAGGATTATGGAGGTGCCTAAAGCCTGCAGTGGCTTTCATTAAAGCAGAGACTCTTGCCCCAGCGGCTCGACTCCACAGGTTCCAGGCTGGCTGATTGAAGCCGGCACCACTTGGAGAGAGGCAGGTCGTTTGGGGAACATCAGCAGTTCAGGAAAAATTATGTTTTGTTTGATTCAGTTTTCCACCCCAGTAAAATTCTGCATTTCCCAAAGATTTTTCCTTATCTTTTTGTTTGTTTGCTTAATAAACATCAGGATAAGGATGACATTTGCTTAGTTAAAAGGACTTCTGTCCAAAAATTTTCACTTTCATATATAAGGTTGGTTCTACCAATTGACACAATTAGGTCAGATTATCAACCTCCTAAATCTTTTTCCAGCAACTATCTCTGTCACAGAGTAATATGCGGGCGCGCACGCGCACACACACACACACACACTTAACAGTCACTTTCCATATATCCCAACAACTATTGGTTAGGAAATAATGTAAGAAATAAACATTTTCTAAACAATGTACTTTGGGAAAATTTCTAGAAATATTGATCTGATTACAGGCAAGAGAGGCTAATGAATTTCAATCCATACGGCCTACTAATGAGGGTCTTACAAAGGCTGGAACACCTATCGATTAACCTGTTTAATATCTCAGAACCAGCGCCTCAACCTGGATAACACCTACCCCACTGCATACCCAAAAGAACAATGTCATTGTTTGTTTGGCACTGCCAGGAAGAAGTCTACCCTGATTCCCTAGATGACAAAAGTGCAGCAAGGGTTTTCTCTCCCCTTCTTTGGCAAAAAGAAATCTGCCCTTTCAGATGATGGGGTCCTTCCCCTTCCTGCAGGTATCTGTCAGTCAGGCAGGGTGTGAGGTATGATAATTCCATCTGCGCAGTTTAGATCGTCAGCTGCATTGTTCTGCTCAGTGTGCTG
The DNA here is from genome assembly GCA_963573935.1 of Arctocebus calabarensis. NCBI lineage: Eukaryota > Metazoa > Chordata > Mammalia > Primates > Lorisidae > Arctocebus > Arctocebus calabarensis. Next base: position 11,949 of record CAUYON010114176.1, read on the forward strand.
TGGATTGTGAAAAACAACCAGGATGGATGATTTTAAGTAATTGCTCTGACAGAGACTGATTACTACAGTAACAACAGTCAGTTATGGTTAAGGAGTAGCCTTAGCATATGGTCTGCGTTTGACGTGGGAAGGAGAGTGGGGGAGAAGAAGAGAAAAGCTTCATAATTTTACAGATTGCTTTATGTTTTATAATGATTGAGTTCTCTTTCTCTCCATTTGATTTGGAAAATATCACCAACAGAAGCCTGAAAAAAAAAAAATCTAAATATTGTTACAGATAAAGAAATTCAAAGAACATATTTAACTGCTATTAAGATAAACCATAAAGCAATTAGGATTTCTAAGAGTGATAATTATTCATTGCCACAGCATTTATTGTTCTGTGTATTGGGGTTTGTTTTCAATTTTGGGCATCCAGTGGTCACCTTTGTGAAACATTAGCTATTCACTGATTGCCTAAAACTATTGCATTCATTTTGAAAGATCAATCATTACATTTGATGGCTTGTCTTCCAACAGCTCGGATATTTTATTCACGAAAAAGACTTTTAACAATTATTCAGTTTATGTATTTTTCATAAAATACCATAAGTCTAATATTTAACATAACAAAATAGAGATTCATCTATTATTGTGTAATGAGATGATAATAAACCTAATCACAAATATATTACACACACACACACACAAATCATTGCTTTTAACAAATCAAAAGAGAAAGACCTATTTACCTTTAGCTTTTTAGCAATGCGTAGAGAAACAAAGTAACTAACAGGTTTTAATCTGGTTGGATTTTTAGTTTTTATTTCTTTCTTATTTTTAAATTTTTATAATACCAAAGAAGTGGCATGTGAGATTATTTGCAGGGCAGTAACTAAAAGGCTCCTTCAAGAATAATTGAAATGATAGTGATTTTTTAAAATAAATGGTAATATGCTCAATAAAATAATTCAATACCAGATAAATAGGGAAGTCTTTGGAATAAAAATTAGGGTAATAATTTAACACTGTGAAAAGTAAGTATGATAAAGTACATCTCAAGGACATTAATTACTTATACGTGTGTGCGAGCTATTGTTGGACACATAATGGCTGATCCATTTGCCAGCACAGTAGCGCTGCTCCCATTATTTTAACTCATTACTTTGTAAACCTCTTCTGTAATACTTTGAGAATAAAAAGTGCTATTTTAAATCTGCGCCTATTTAATATTAATTAATGTTAAGCAAAATATTTTTTGCCATTTTTTACTTAAACAAAATAAATTGCTAGAATAACTATTAATAATATTTTCCAGTGTGCTTGAGCCTAGTGTCCTGGAATTTCCAATAAGGTTTTGCATGTCACATTCATTTTTAAAGGAACAAATGAGAAGGGATGTTATTGGTCCATGTAAACTACTAAGCTTCAGAAGTTAATTTTATGTACTACTAAGTCTTTAAGTTCAGAGAAGTTTAGTAAATAGAGTGTCTTTTTCTTCAGTGATGTGAGTCATGGCCTGGTGATGAAGAAGTACGTCACATTGCAAATTGAGCTCCCAGGTATTGCAAATCATCCACATAAATTTGCTGGAAAAACTGGAAATTATTCAGAAACACTATGACAATTGGTTCTAAATAGCACAGTTACTTAAAAGTTTTGGTTTCTAAAAATTGTAGCTCTCAAATATGCTTGTCATCCTCTAAATACATTGATGTTTTAGAGAGCTGACTGCTTACACATTTAGTTGAGTAAGCAAATTAGGTATAATTAATTTAAGTTAAATGTCTTCCATAGCGATTGTTTAAAATTTTTTTACCCATAATACAGTCTTGAGTTTTTCTTTAATCAAATGAAAAGTCACTTAGTAAATTTTCAACTAAACATATTCATACTAAGAATAACATGAAAATTTTGCTAAATCTAAAATCTATTTTGTCCTAGACCTTAAGGCTAGTTGGGGGAGTCAAACTTCATTTTTTTTTTTATTTATTTTTTATTGTTAGGGATTCATTGAGGGTACAAGAAACCATGTTACACTGGTTGCATTTGTTAGGTAAAGTCCCTCTTACAATCGTGTTTTGCCCCCAAAAGGTGTGGCACACACCAAGACCCCACCCCCCTCACTCCTTCCCTCTCTCTGCTCTTCCTTTCCCCACCCCTCCCTCATTCTTTCTCTCTCTGCTCTCCCCTTCTCTCACCCCCACCGTGTCAATAATTGTCATTATTGTCCTCATATCAAACTTGAGTACATGGGATTCATGCTTCTCCATTCTTGTGATGCTTTA
>CAUYON010114178.1:0-40137 GCA_963573935.1 Arctocebus calabarensis
GGATACCCTTGATAGCCTTTTCTTCCCCAATTGCAATGGCTAAGACTTCCATTACAATGTTAAAAAGCAGTGGAGACAATGAGCAACCTTGCCTGGTTCCTGAGCTAAGTGGAAATGATTTGAATTGAACTCCATTCAATACAATATTGGCTGTGGTTTGCTGCAGATGGCCTCTATCAGTTTAACAAATGTTCTTTCTATACCCATTTTCTTAAGTGTTCTGATTATGAAAGGATGCTGGATATTATCAAAAGCTTTTCCTGAATCAATTGAGAGAATAATACAGTCTTTGTTTTTTATTTTGTTTATGTGTTGAATTATATTTATAGATTTATGTATATTGAACCAGCCTTGAGACCCTGGGATAAAACCCACTTGGTCATGTGGTATAATTCATTTGATGTGTTGCTGCATTAGTTTGCTAGGATCTTACTAAATATTTTTGCATCAATATTCATTAGAGATATTGGTCTATAATTTTCTTTTCTTGTTGGGTCTTTTCCTGGTTTGTGGATCAAGGTAATGTTTGCTTTATAGAATGTGTTGGGTAGTATTTCTTCTTTTTCTAAATTTGGAAAAGGTTAAGTAATATAGGTAATAGTTCCCCTTTAAAGGTCTGGTAGAATTCTGAAGTGAAGCCATCTGGTCCCAGACTTTTCTTTTGGGGGAGATGTTAGATAGTTGATCCTATTTTAGACCTTGCTATAGGCCTGCTTAACATTTCTACTTCATTCTGGCTAAGTCTAGGAAAGTGGCATGCTTCCAAGTTTTAGTCTATTTCCTTCAGATTTTCATATTTCCAAGAATAGAGCTTCTTGTAATATTCATTAAGGATTTTTTGAATTTCTGAGGAGTCGGTTGATATTTTGGCTTTGTCATTTCTGATTGATTAAACTAGAGATTTTGCTCTTTTATTCCTGGGCAGGTTAGCCAAAAGTTTATGTATTTTATTGAACTTTTCAAAAAACCAACTTTTTGATTTATTTAACAGTTGTATAATTCTTTTCTTTTCAATTTTATTTAATTCTGCTCTAATTTTGGTTATTTCTTTTCTTCTGCTGGGTTTCGGACTGGAATGCTCTTCCTTTTCCAATTGCTTGAGATGTCCCATTAAGTTGTTTACTTCCTTTCTTTCCATTTTCTTGAAGAAGGCTTACGGTGCTATAAATTTCCCTCTTAGGATTGCCTTTGTGGTATCCCAGAGGTTCTGGAAATTCGTGTCTTCATTGTCATTTTGTTCCAAAAACTTGGTAATTTCCTTCTTAATCTCATCTATGACCCAGCTATTGTTCAGCATATTTAGTTTCCAAGTTTTTGTATAAGTACGCAGATTCCTGATGGTTAATTGAGTTCAACTTTTATTTTATGATGCAAGGAATAATTTCTATTCTTTTAAATTTGCTGAGTTTAGACTTGTGACCTAAGATTTGATCAATTTTGGAGGATGTTCCATGGGCTGATGAAAAGAATGTGTATTCAGTTTTGTTAAAATGGAATGTTCTATACATGTCTTTTAAATCCAATTGTTGAATGGTTAAGTTTAAGTCTAAAATTTCTTAGCTGAGTTTCTTATTGGAGGATCTATCCAACACTGCCAAAGGAGTATTAAAATCTGCGACTATTATGGTGCTGGAGGAAATCAAGTTGCTCATGTCTGTTAGAGTTTCTCTTATAAATTGAGGCACATTCGGGTCTGTTGCATAAATGTTAATAGTTGAAATCTCATGTTGAGTGTTACCCTTAGCAAATGTGAAGTGACCATCCTTATCTTTCCTTACTTTTATTGGTTTAAACCTATTGAATCTGCAAATAAAATCGCAACAACTGCTTTTTTCTAATAGCATTTGCCTGAATTATACATGACCATCCCTTCACCCTGAGTCTATATTTATCTTTTAAAGTAAGATGAGATTCTTGTATGCAACAGATATCTGGCCTGAGGTTTTGTATCCACTCAGCCAACCTGTGCCTCTTTAGAGGGAAATTTAACCCATTCACATTAATTGAGAATATTGAGAAGCCTGGTAGTATTTTGGTTATTGAGTTTTTATGAAGTCCAGTGGATATTTTTAATCCTTTTACCACTGTAGAAGTTGGAATGTGATCAAAAGTTTCTGAGTGAGTTTACTTTTGTGGTAGAGGTTTGTGCAGGTCATTATGGAGGATAGGTTTGAGACTATCCTGGAGAGCTGGTTTAGTTATGGCAAATTTCTTCAACATGTGAATGTTATTAAAGTACTTAATTTCTCCATCATCAATGAAACTCAGTTTACCTGGGTACAGGATCCTGGGTTGAAAGTTGTTTTGTTTTGGGAGGTCAACAGTCAATGACCACCCTCTTCTATCTGGAAAAGTTTCAGCAGAGAGATCTGTAGTCATTCTAATAATCTTCCCCTTGTAAGTTATGGTTGTCTTATGTCTGACTACTTGCAGAATTTTGTCCTTCCTATTAACTTTGGCAAAGTTAATTATAATGTGTCTGACAGATGTCTTATTTGGGTTGAGTCATGCTGGGGTTCTGCTATATGAATTTCAGACTCTCTTGCCATGTTTGGGAAGTTCTCCATGATTATCTCTTGGAGTAGAGCATCTGGGCCTTTTGAAGCAACCTCATCACCTTCAGGAATTCCTATAAGGTGACTATTAGTTTTCTTCGAATCATCCCAGAGCTCTCTGAGAGAAAGATCCATTTTTTCTTTCCAATTCTCTTTCTCTATGAGCATTTGGGAGCATTCAAAAGCTTTGTCTTCAGTGTCAGAAATCCTGTCTTCTGTCTGCTCCATTCTGTTACTGAGGGATTCTACTGTATTTCTCAGATCTTTGAGGACTGCAAATTCTTGTCTCAATTTGTCAAAATCTTTGGTGATTTTGTCTTCAAATTCATTGAATTCTTGTGACAACTTTTGAAATGATTCTTCAATTTCTAATTCCAACGTACCTCCATTCTGTTAATCTTATTTGTAATCCAAATTCTGAATTTGATTTCTGACATCTCAGCCATTTGTTTATGAATGGATCTTCTGATATATCCACCTTGTTGTTCTTGCAGGGGGTTGATCTACTCTGATTATTCATGTTGCCAGAGTTTTTCTGCTGATTCTACCCTATGATTATTTTTCACTGTTTGGATAGATGAGCAGAGATGGTGAAATTGGATTGGAGGCTCCTAAAGTAGTGATTAACCAACCCTTTTCCCAAGAGCTGGGACTGGTCTCTCTACCTTTTCCCCTAGAGCTTTGCAAGGGACCTGTATAGTACTATGGCCTGAGACACTGGGGATCTACTTGGTGTGGTGGGACTAAGTGGCTCTGTCTTATTTTCAGCTTGTCTCTGTCCAATCCTAGTGAATCCATAACTCTGGGTTGAAGTCTCAGCTGTGAAGAAATACAAGCAACTAAGACACCCCACCCACCATGGGTAACAACTGGAAAAGAAAAATCAAACCTTCCCACAACAACACAACCTGGGTACCACCGTGGATGGTCGTTGAGTGATTGGCCCAGGTCAAGATTTCCAAATCAATTGTCCCAGTCAGCCCCCAGTCTCAAGTGGGAGAGTTCAAAAGGTCTCTAGCACTAGATAGCAGGGGTCTGCTGACAGCTCGAGTATGACTCGCTCTGATGCTCTATGGAGTCAGAAGGGCCCACGCAGCAAATGAATTAGCCTGGGAAGATTGATGTCTCCATCCCCACCTTGCACCTCTGTCACACCCAGTACTGATAACCCCACAGGGCTGTGACCCAGTTCCCTCCAATGAACAGATGCACCAGGGGTTTGTACCTGCCTGAGTCACTGGGAGATCTATGTCTCCTCAGCCAGCTCACCACACTCTGCCACCAGCCAGCAGGGGGAGCTGAAGCCTGACTACTTAGGGTGCTTAATGGAAGCTGGAGCAGTTCACTCAGTTCCAGCCTCGCCCTGATTGATGTTGCTGCCACTTATATTCTTGCAGAATTTGCATTTCTGTCCCAACTATTTGCTATTTCTGACCCTGTGGGCCAGGTGCTATTTGAGTTCACAGAAACTGCAACTCAGCCCTGCCCTCTGCTGCTGCCACTGTGCCAATTCTCGTAGAGCTGGTGTCTCTGTCTCTGCTGCACTCTGTGTTGGGGCAGGCATGGTTAAAGCTCATAAACAGCTCTTAGTTTCTGCCCTTCCCTGGGCTGATGCTGCTGCCATGCCTGCTTTCGTCCCAGCTATGCTCCTCTAGGGGCTGGTTGCATCTTGGGCTCACAAAAGCAGCAATTCTGACTCCACCCTGCCCTGGGAGTATGCTGCCTCTGCGCATGCACACGGATTCTATTCTCTATCCCCATACCCTGCCTGGGCAGGTATCACCTCAGGCATACCCTTTGCTCATGGGGGCCTCTGTTTCCATCCCAGATCTGTTCCACACATGGCCACCACCAGAACAGAGACCCGGCTCCCCCTGCTTGCTAAGAGAGCCAGGAAGTTTTCTCCATAACATTACCAGGGGTGTGAGCCCTATTGTTCCTGCCACTGCTGCTGCTGTTCCATCTATCCCTCTCCCAGATGGCTCCCTCACTTCATAGCCCCCACTTTATACCCATGTCACCGATTCAGCACAGACTTGTAACAGCCCACACCCTGTCCACACTGCTCGAGAAAATGCCCAAGAATCTGGACTCCATGGGAGACAGGCTTCCAGACCTCAGGATGAGAGTGGAGAGGAGCACTGTGAGTTCAGAATTGCAGGTAGAGTTTATGTTCAGTTTTATGCCTGGTAGCAGAATGCCATGTCACACTAGTGGGTCCTCTCTGGGGAAGGAGTTCCAGTTTTTAGAGGGTCTCTCCCATGGGATGAAATAGGAGGAGATCTGAACTCTGCTCACTTGTTTGTAGAAAGCATACTGTGAGCCGTTCTCATGGGGGAGGAGACTCCCATCCACTTGCCATGAGGTTTGTACCTATTGTTTGTTTCCTTGGGGTTGTAGCTCACCTCAGCAGGAGTGATGTGCACTCTTCAATCTTCTCTCTTGGCTTAGACCATCAGCTTACTTGCTAAACTTCTGTCCTTTAACTCTCCTTCTGGATGGGAGCCTCTGTGTAAAGCTGGCTCCAGTGGACCATCTTGCCTCCTCCCCCATTTGGTTTTATAGCATCAATTTGTTGTTAACCACCACCCCCCCAAGCCTCCATCTGCTCCAATGTCCACACTAGAGTTTAATACAGTAAAAACTTTGCAGTTGGGTGGTAACTTAGTTGTTAAAAAATATTTATTGAGCACTGTGTGCCAGTCTCTCAGCTAAGTACTGAGGATACAAAGGGGTCTGCTAACCTTGCCCAATTGTTGGTGCTAGATTACCAAACAACAGTCACATTAAGGCCATCACTATAAGCAAGAAAACTCAGATGACAGAAAGACAGAGGTTAACAATCAGCAATAGTAACTAAAAGTTCAGGGACATAAGACCTGGGAGGTTGCTTAATTAGAACATTCTCTTTGCCTTTTACAGAGGACTCATACTGTACTAGAAGAACATGCAAGGTACATTTTTGGTCACTCAAAAATATATTGTCTTTTATTGAGACATTATTTTTTGCAGGGCAGGGGTGGAGTGGGGGAGAAGGGAGCAAAATAATCACTTTCTTCTAGATGTTGCCTCTAGGTCCAATGCTGCTCACTCCCTCTGATTTATCTTACAAGAGTCCATCCCAATCTGAGTAAGATGGCAACATAGAGAACAAAAGCATTTCATAATCTTTACAAAAGTATTTCACAATCTTTACACAGGCATTATATCTAAATATGGCACAGCTTTCCTTCCTGTTTCAATATTCTATCTTCATTTTGCTCATTCTTTTTATCCTATTGGCAGGGCTTTAGATGCAATTCCATCTAAATAATGTGGACTTCCCTCCTTTGTTCCTTATTAGATGGTTATTTACTTCATAGCTAAAGAAACATATTCATTTCCTTTATACATTTTTAGTTCTTAGAATAAAATCTTGCCTAAAATTAGCAGGCATACTTATAATGAAATTAAATCCTTATTTTTAAATGCTTATAAATTCTCATCTTAGTGTTCTATCTGCAGAGGTAGTATAATCTACTCATTAAAAGGAAGGTTAGCAGGTGTTAACAAGAAATGTTAAAAATATTTGGCAATGAATTTTCTAACTATTTAATTGGTGTTTCTGCCAGAAAAACAGATCATGCATTGATAAGAAACAGTTAATTTGGGAGTTGAAAGTTAGGTGGCTCAGGCAGCAGCAAACACTGATAGATTTGCCCACTTGAAGGAACATTAAGTAATAATCTCTCACCTGTAAAACTACCCACTTAAAAACTTTATAAGCTGGAATAGTGGTGTGATGTATGTAATCCTAGAACTTTGGAGGTTAAGGTGGGAAGATCACTTGAGCCCAGGAATTCAAGATTGGCCTGAGCAACACAGTGAGATCCTATCTCTACAAAAAACTTTAAAAATGAGCTGTAGGAAGTGGCATGTGCCTATAGTCCAAGCTACTAGGGAGATAGAGTCAGAAGAATCCCTTGAGCCCAGGAGTTTGATATTGCAGTGCGCTATGATGAAGCCATTGCACCCTAACCTGGGCAGCAGAGCAAGATTCTGTCTTAAAAAAAAACAGATGCTTTAGAACAGCAGTTCTCAACCTGTGGTTTGCAACCCACAGAAACTGTATTAAAGGGTCATGGCATTAGGAAGATTTTATGAAAATATTCACTTTTACTTAAAACTTCATTAATTTTTTCTGTTTAAAAAAATATTTCCTACAATAGGAAAATATAAAGAATATAAAATATTTAAAACTAATAATTTTCTTATGAGTTTTGGGAAAACATATAAAAGCTCTCCAGAAATGTAAGTCACAGCAAGTAGCACCGTAGTTTATTTGATTAAATTATAAATCAGAATGTTTTATCTCTATTTTTAATTGATGAAGAATAAAGACTGCCTTTAGATATCTGTTTGAATGATCCAAATTAATTTTGGATAATTGCTAACTGAAGAAATGAATTTACCTTTCATCTTGGCATCACAGCATTTAATAAAATGCTGGACACATAGAAGGTACTCACAGCCTACTGATAAGACTTTTGCAGAATCAATCCTCTAATACTTTTGCATCTCATCTATCAGCCTCCTCCATCTTAAGTAGTACATAAAGAAAACTTAACTTTGATTTAGAAATACTGAAATTAGAAGATAATTATCAAACAGAAGAGTAGAAAAGCTTGCCAAGGCGAACTAGGCATGAAACAATGTGTGGGAAAAATCCGTGGAAGGTGATAGCTCAAAAACTGCAAACAATTCTACCTAGTTTCATGTGAAATGCCATGTCCAGTGAATGAAAGCATTCTCTCTCCTTTATTATATAGCTACTTTTCAGAAAACTTGTCTCTAAAGCTTTTTAATGTCATAAGAGCACAAAACTACATAAAACAAAATCTATTTATTAGTAATACTCGTAGTGATGATTGTTAGGTGTTTTCTTGCTTCTCAATTACTGGAACATACAAGAAATGTTGTATTCATTTCACTGCAGCAACTTTAGAACTCCATCTGTGATTTAAAAAATTAAAAGCCTCAAACAGCAATTCAATTAGTAAATCTGCAATTGTTTTCTTAATCTACCATATTTTAAAAATTTAATTATCCCAGACACAACTTTATTAGCTAAGTTATACATAATACATTTTTATGTATCTAAATAAATTAAGCCTTGAAAAGGCCTTAAAATAAGCACTGCATATAATTTCCTGTTTTTCCAGCCAACTAGGAAGAAAAGCTTTTCAGATATTCTCCCATAAATTCTTAACTTTCTAAATTTTCTTAGTTTTTTGTAGAAACGGTTATAAGCTGGCCTGTAAAAAATATATGAACAAAACCTTTATGGGATAGTTTTTAAAGATGTTTTATTTTGTAAAATGTTATGTTTATTATTAGTGTTTCAAAAGAGAATCTTATCTCAGATCTATCTCTTATCCCTCACCCTCTTGCTCATGAGGTTAATTTTCTGTTTAAACGATGATAGGGAGTGCTCTAAGAATATTTGGGGAAGAAAAGGGAATAGTATTTCCCAAAGAAAAGTATCACTAACAAGAACTAACTATGTAACTACTTGTTACAAAAAATTAAGAGATAATGAGATTTCTAGTAAGGGCAAAGAGCTGAAGAGAGGATTGTCTTTGTTTATTAGCCTTTTCCAAGAAAGTCTTTCAAATATTTGTCTCTACTTACTATTCTTAATTCCCCCTTTCCCAGTTTTTCTTGAACCCACTGTAGCGTGGCTTTCAACCCAGCCACTGCACTAAAGCTTCATTTTGCCCCACAAAGTGCTAGAGCCAACCAATTGCTAGTCACTTCAGCACCATTTCTTTCAGTCCACCATGCTCTTCCTCTTGGCTGGCTTTCTTTGCTTGGCCTTTAAAACACTAGACACCCGTGATTTTCCTGCTACGTCAGTTCTTCCTTTGCTATTTCCTTCTGTGGCCCTCACCATTGAAGGAGGATACGCTCCCATCCATTTCACTTGGCCTCATCACATTCTCTGCTCAAACTCATCCCTTAGTAACCTTCCTCACTCTCCAGGCTCTAAGTACCATCTCTAATGATTCACACATTTTTCTCACCACGACAGACCTCTTTCCGCAACTCCAAACTCTGACACATCCAGCTACCTATTTGACATCTTCATTTGGGTGACCAGACATCTCAAATTCAACCTGCCCCAAACTATGTTCCTGATATTCCCCCCAAATCTGCTCTAGCCATAACTTCCCCCATCTGAGTGGATGTAAATTCATCCTTCCAGTTGCTTAGGTCAGAATCATTGGCACGTCCTTAACTTCACCTTTCTATCTCACGCCATATCCAATCCATGAGCACATCCTGTTGGCCCCAGCTTCCACATGTTCCTAAAATTCATTTCCTTCTAGCACTTCCGCTGTAGCCAGCCTGTTCTGAGCCTTTATCTTCTCTCGCTCAGATTACACTAACACCCTCCTACTCATTCTTTCTTCTACCTCTGTCTCTCTCACACACACCCAAACACAGTCTATTCTCCCACAGAGAATTTTATGCCTCAGTTTAAAACTCAAGGCAGTGCTCAGTGGCTCGCACCTATAATCCTAGCACTCTGGGAGGCCGAGGCAGGAGGATAACTTGAGCTCAGTTCAAGACCAGCCTGAGCAAGAGCTAGACCCTGTCTTTACTAAAATATAGAAAAATTAGCTGGGCACTGTGGTGGGCCCCTGTAGTCCCAGCTACTCAAGAGGTTGAGGCAAGAGGACTGCTTAAACACAGGAGTATGAGGTTGCTGTGATCTAAGTTGATTCCACAGCACCCTATCCTGGGCAACAAAGTGAGAGTCTGTCTCAAGAAAAAAATAACTGGAATATTCTCCTTTTCATAGAAAGTAAAACCTTAGTCCTCATAATGGCTTTCAAGTAATCCAGCTGAGCTCTCCACTACTTCACGGACTTTCCTCTCTATACAACTCCCCTTTACTTACTATGTTCCAGCCCACACTAGCCTCTTGCTCCACTGAAAATGACAAACCCTTCCATAGAAGCAGAAAACTGACTAGTGGCTGTTAGAAACTGAGGGGAGAGGGAGTGAAGGATAACTTCTCAACTGATATAGGGATGATGAAAATATTCTGGAACTACATAGTAGTGATGTCTGCACATTGTGAATGTAATAAATGCTGGTGAATTGTGCACATTAAAATGGTTAAAATGGTAACTTCTTTGTGTATTTTACCACAATAAAAAAAATCCATGCACACTTCTAACCCTTGTTGTAACTGTTTCCTCTGCCCAAATATCCACTTGACCACTCCCATCCACCTACAGCCTCTGTTCACCATCCTGTTCTCAGTAAGACCAATCCTGATCACCCTGTTTAATAATGTTAACCATCCCTTACTCTGTGTCTCTCTTACCCTCCCTGCTCAACTCCTTTGTCTGTTCCACAGCACTTACTTCCTAAATACTAGATAACTTATTCAATATAGTTCTTGTTTACCATCTCCTTTGCTAGAACACCATCTACCTGAGGGCAAGGGTCATTTGTCCCAGATAAACCTGTGGTATATAAGAGGACCAGGTAAATACCTGTGAATAATGTTCCCAGAGACAGGCAATGAATGACTGAGGCAGTCAAGGTAAGTAACTTCTAGAAATGATTGAATAGCCTGATTCATTCACTCTTTATTCAAAATATACATTAGGCCTACTATAAGCCAAACATTTTGCTACATGTTAGGGCTTCATTGGTGAACAAGCCAGCACAATACCCCTCTTCTCATTATAACAAGGTCTTTATGAATAAAAATTCAATGTAGCAGAATCACCTCCTGAGAATTTAAGTGAGTCTTGTTTTTCTCATATATAATTTCACTAAGGAGGAATGAAAGCTGTATTTTTTCATCCTCACATCCCCTAGGAGGTAATATCGAATGTAACCTCAGTGTCTCTGAAGTTAGCCTGTTGGGGTGATCAAGCTGAAAAGAAGTCCTAGCTGTGTGTGCTCTCCAAATTTAGGATTCCTAAGTTGGCCTCCCCATGAGGGAACTGAGCTAGAGCTTTTGTCTGAAGATGGAGGAGCAGAGGTCCCAGGATGGGAAATGGCCCCATTCCCTATAGCGTTCTAATTGTTTCCAAATACACAAAAAAGACAGGGGTTGCAATTCTACATAGCACAAGATATATGAGCCCATTTGACAGCGTAGCCTCTGAGGTGACAATTCCACTAGGGGATGCCTGCTGGCAGCCTGCAAGGGAGAAAGAATTAGTACTAAGCACTAAAGCTTTGGGAGATGAAGCAAAATTTTCCCAGTTGTCCCAGAGTAAAACCAGCTGCCAGTGGAGCCATCCAAATCGAATTGGCACTACACGCCTAAGCAAGGAGCCCAGGAGAAGTGATCAGTGCGGACTGAGAACAGAGTTCCGCCCACTCCATTTTCCAGAAACTGAGTAAGTCTTGGGATGCCCAGGTACGTGTATATACAGGAGGAAGGACAAATCCCCAGAATGAGTGATACTGCTTTCTAGTTGATCTCAGTTACAAAAGAAAAACCAAAGATTTAGCTCTTTCAATATCATATCAAGCAAAACCAATCTGTAAGCTAACAGAAGTCAAGGATAATATTCTGCTTGTCTGTAACTGCTGTTATAACTAATGCAATACCTTCTACAGACCAGTTTTTCAAGAAATGGATGAATAATAGTGATTTTAAATGAGGTAAATGGAAATCTGTTTGCATTTTGCAGTAGTTTAAAACTTTTCTAGAAAAATACCAGTTCATTTCAGCTGCCAATATGCGCAGTCATGGGGGTTTTGATTTTGTTTCAAGCCTTGGAATTTTTTACTCCTAGTACTAGAACTACAGTTTTTGTTGCAAAAAAGAATCCCGTTCCCTCACCTGCAACCCCTCCCCCTTCTGTACAATTTGCTTTTTCTTCTACCATTCCTCAATTGTATGCTTGCTCACATTTGGGAAGTTACTCATTTTATTTTAAAAACTTACTTTTAAGTTCTTGCCTCACAAAAGAAAAAGCCTTATTGTCATGCTGGGCTATTCCGAAATAATCTATTAACCTCCATGGGATAAACTCTGCCTTCACCCCCATAGTTTATCTGCTTTGGGAACTGGATTAGTGCCTCATAAAATAGCACAATAGTACTATTATCACATAATCATTATCATTACCTCACTTTCAGCCATATAGATCCTTCTAATCCTGAACATCTTGCCTCCCTAATCTTGCTACATCTATCCTCTCCTGCTGTGAAACTGGTGTGTTCCATTTTCACAGAAGCTTAACATAATCACAAATGGAAAAATAAAATATATTTTTTAACTAAGCTGCATTTTATTGATACAGAAATTTAAAATAGCTCCATATGTCATTTAAGTAAACAAAACAAATGTGTATGTGGCATTTGGTGGGGGGAAGACCTTAGGCTAGGTCCATGATTGCTTTGTCAACCTTTTCTTTCTGGTTTTTGTCTTTTATTATTTACGAGAGATTCCACATGCCACTTCTGAGTGGAGGCTGCTTAGCCAGCAATAGGACTGTTCTCACTCTGAGTGGGTTTGGGAGGTGCACTGGTATTTTACTAAGATATACCCGGAGGTTAGAAGTCACCACTGTTTAATTGCGCCTTTTCCGTGCCCAGGGAAAAGTGTCAGGAAATATCCAAAGTAAGGTACTTCCTTGATCACTTTGGCAAAACCTGGACCACCAATCCATGCCTTCTAAAGCCCAAAAGAAATATACATTACGTTTTAGTCCTCTCAATCAAAGAAAAGTAAAGAAAAGTTTTATAGCACTATCCATGCTATCAAATCATCAAATAGCTCACAAGTATTTCTTTATATCCATATAGCTTTTCTTTTTGTGTATTTATTTTCCTGTTTGTTTACAAAATTAATAATGTCGAAAATTTGAAAATAAAAATTAGAAGAAGAAATGTATGGGCAAATGAATGAATGAATGAAACAGTAGTGAAAAAAAGAAATAAACCACAACAACCAACTTTATAAAAACTCTCAAAAAATGTTGTGAATATTTTAGTGACTAATCTTCTACATCTTTTCATACGCAAATAGTCAAAATGAAATAGTTATTTTCAAGAAATTGAATCACGCAGTAGTTACTGTTTTGTGTTACTTTATGTACTTTACAATAGAGTATGAAGGTCTTTCTCTGTCCATAAGTATGTTGTAGATAAAACTATTTTTTCAAATGAGACACTTCTAATGTAAAAGCATATAATAAACAAAGAGATTCATAGAAATTTAATTATGGAGACCAAGGAATAGACAGAAACATTTATGAAAAATTTGAAAGAAGCACCTGAAGCAGAGACAAAAAAGGCAGAGAAAGGAAAATATACAAAAGCACGATTAGCACACAAATTAATTAGATTTTACTATGATGGCACTGCAAAACACAGATTGAAGAGAAAATAATTAACACTGACCCTAACTCTTAAGAACAGACAATGACTTAAAAACATGTCATTCTTCTCTAAGAAAGAAAATGAAAAACACTACAAAAACCGACTGAAGAAATATCACAGATAAATGAGGATATATTATCAGATCAAATCATTGCAAGAGTTTAAATTCAACTCTATATCCTTAGCTTTCCTATCAGGTGATTTTTCTGAGAATAAATCAACTGGACTCACTTCTTTCAGTAAGTTAGAGCTTATAATGTCTCATAAAATTCTTCACATTGCAAATATACTATAAGGTTTAATGACAAGCTCATATAATAACTATAGGACCACAGCCAGGGGTGGAAAGCAGTGATGAGGAGATTCTAAGTCAGAGACTGTGGTAGAGCAGTATTTTGAGGACCAGCACGCAAATACCTGAAGAGTCTCTTACCGTGCACTAGGAGGAAACACCGGATACAGAAAGATCTGACACAGGTACAGCACCTAGCAGCTGAAGCTAGCTGTTCAAAACCCATAATCTGAAATTCAACTCATGCTATTGCCAAAGTTTGAATAAATCCAAGAAGTGTGTGTGGTTATGTAACACAGGCAATCCAATCTCCAGACAGGCTATGATGCCTTACCCACCTTCGTATCACAGCACAGTCTATGGAATAGACTTAAATGCTACTGCATGTTTTTGCCCAAGAAGCCAGTCTCTCTGTTCATTGTTCTAGACCATGTTGACACATATACTGCAAATGGCGGTGTCATTCAGTCATGTATAACCACAAGAGTGTTCAGGTGACTAAGTATCAGGACACACTGAAACTTGGCTTGCACGCATGGATGAGCCAAGTGACCAGAAAACTCCCAGCTACATTACATTAGAATCTTTTTGGCATCTGAACTGCCAAGAAGAGCACGAACAATAGACAGAAAAGTGCTCCAAATAATGGAAGGAGAAAATGCCTTTTCTCTCTTTCGCTCCAGAGAAGACTAAAAATGCATCTATGGCAATAATGGAGCATTTCTCAGAAGGAATTCCCAAAGAGTGATTACTAGATCACATTTTGATTTCAGTAGCAATGTGCTTTTTGAACTTTCAGTATACACTTTGTTTTGTAGAGTATCAATTAACAAACTAAATAAAGAAACATAGTTGATAAACAATATAACTTGAACAGAAAGTGCACATACTTTGAAGTTACCCAAATTTTACCAGTGTCCTCTGGCCTTTAAGATCTAGATGGTATTGCCTTCTCAATTCTAGGGCCTAACAAGCCCTAAATCTGCTTAGGATATCTCCTAATTTCTGGGGTCAAAGCTGTCATGGTTAGACTCTGTATATACCTAAGGGTAGTGGCACTATTAAATTTTAGATGGCCAAGGAAGGTCTCAGTGATAAGGTGACTTCTCAGCAGTGACCTGAAGGAAAGGAGGGTAGCAAACCATGCAACTATCTGGGGGAAGAGATGATGGGAATTCCAAAGGCCCTGAAGTAGGTTTGTGTTTGCTGAATGCAAGTACCAGCAAAGAGGCTGGTGTGAAGTAGTAAATTAAGCAAGAAAGAGAGCTTTGTAGATAAATCCAGAAAGGTATACAGGAGGGGCATATCACTTCTAGAACCACGGAAGAAGGTGAGTTTTCTAGACTTTATTCTGATAAAATAGGAAGCGACTGGATGGGATGAGCAGAGAAGTAACATGATCTGACTTTTAATATAACTGGGGGAATTGTGCAAAGAATTCACTATGTGGGGGAAGGCAAAAACAGAAAGATAAATTAGGATATTACTGTGAGAGTTCAGGCAGATATTTGTTCTCAGAGGAAATCTTCTAATAGCTGTTTGAAAAATAGAAAACATTCTTCATATACATTAAAAACAAACTAGAATAACTGAAGAATTATAAATTACAAATAACTGAAATCTTTTAATAAATTTGAAATAAGGAAGGCACTTTTTCAGTAGAGGAAGATGCAATATAAGCTAAGAAATCAGAACACAACGCTAATCCAGAGTAACAAAAGAAAATACCCCAAATCACAACCTGAATGCAAGATTCTAACCTACCCAATTTTGGTTAAGGTCTTCATCAATATCCAAGTAGGAAAAAACATGAGGAATGCTATAGTGGTTTTAATTGTACCATATTTGCAATTATATATTTAGGAAATACCCAGGCATTTAAGTTTCAAAATACTTGCATTTATATCTCAAATAATATTTTCTATTACCTTTAAAAAGTTCCAAGTCAAACAATCCCTTCTGACATTGTTAAGAAGATTAAACTGACTGCACACACTTTAAAAACACTGAAATTTGCTATCTTGGGTAATTTCCAAATTACCTCTCATAGTAAAGGTGAGCTGTGCAAGATCACTCCTTGTACGTACATCACCTCTTCTATTTCATGAACTATTTCTTTAATTGTTATTTGTCTTTATTTACCTTGGAAATTTTACCCTGTATTATGAAAAAAGGAGATTAAAATTCCAGGAACTATTAATTGTTCCCAAAGGCATTCCCACTCTCCTGTGGCAACTTAATATATTTGAAACTGAGCCCATTTTTGATTAAACTATAGGAAGAGTCTGCTAGATCTCTGCTAAAATTTATCACTGCATTTCTTTCATATCATCTGAAATGTTTTTGAAGAAAATCAAAGGTACATCTAAAATAGAACTTTATTTTTAACTTCTTTTTACCACTTGAAAAGAACACAGTTGTCAATGACACTGATCTACGGGTGAAAGAAAAAAACCAAGGTGGTCAGGAAGGCAGCTCAAAGTTTTCACAAAGTCCTTGGTCAGCTTTTATGTACATCAAAATGAAACCTATGGCCCCTGATGACTGAAAGCCTTCATCCACTCACAGCCTCTCTCCAATTTCCCCTCCACAGTATGCGGTTACAGGGGCTCTTCCTTTTCAAGTGGGAATGTCAGACAAGAATGTGCTGGTTGTTCATATTCTTCCTTTGTGAGAGGAAGGGCTGCTCAAAGTAACCCAGATAAAATGGGTTTCCTTCTATTTCTCATGGCAGTTTAAACTATTTTAAAATAATGTATCCTTCTGTTTGCACATGATGTTAGTTTTTCTCCAGTGTGCTGGGGATATTCGGTCACCTTGTATTTTGAGTTTTGACTTGTAGGGTAAAGGCAACAACAATAACAACAAAATGCATATTCTGACACTTGGAAGCATTGTGATAAAATTTCCAGTCATAAATGTAAGGTTGGTGAAAGATCTTTAAGATACACCCAAGATACCCATTAGCAGGAGAAAGAATACATCCAGCTTTAAAAAATTATGGGGAAAACAACTTGTAACCAGTTTGAAGCTGAGTGCCTAAGGCAATGTTCCTGACCTGCACAGAAGCCAATGATTTGCCTCTGGAGTCCGTTCCACACCTCCCTAATAGGTCTGGAAGCTACAGACAATTAATTATTAGATTATGCAACTCCCACTGCTAAAAGTTAGCAGAATACTCTATGGTTCCCTTCAAGTGAGCTGCTTTTCAGCTAGGGGTGCAATTTCATCAGCTCACTCATCTGCCTCTTTATGCTACTTAATCCTGGCTTCCCAGGGTTTTTCTGTAATTGGCTCAGCCTTTTTCTGTCCTCAATCAGCCTGATTTTGTTCTTGGGTTCTCAGTGAAGATGACTGAATCTGAAAATTGTGGTGCTAAAGTTTCGTTAGTAGTGTCAGATATATTTATCCATCTAAAACTTCTATATAGAGAGGGTCAATCTTTCTGTGATTAATCAAAGCATGTCACTGAAAGCCTCTGAAGTACACACTGAGGAAATAAAGGAGAAAATACCCACTACACTAGCATTAAGGTGTGGTGGCTGGCAATCATGTTGCTGTGAAGAGTGCATTGGTCAAAGAACCAAAAGAACTGACTTGGTTGCAATTTATTTTACTATGTGTCTTTGCAAACAATTCCATCATGCTTAACCTCAGTTTACTCATCTATAAACTAGAGATTATACCACCTACCTCAAAGGGTTTGGGTCAGGGATAAATAAAATAATAAATGATAAAATGTTTTGCAAATTATAGATGCTATTAAAATTGAGAGCTCACATTATTATTGGTATTCTCAAACCCTAATTTCCTTATCATTGTGGGAGTAAACTAGCTCTTGAGAATTTAGAGGAAAAGTTCTTATTATTAAAAAGTTAATTAAGAAAACCTTCATTAGCATGTATAATCAAGTTCACTGAAATTTCATCGCTAAAATAACATGGAAGAAACAACAATAAAATACTTAATAAATGTTAATAACACAGCATCAAAATGTATTGAGGAATAACCTAATGATTGATAGCAATTGATGTTACTTAACACAGCTGGCTTGATTTTATCTTCACCTACTACAGGATGCAAGGATACTACTCTACCACCAAGGTTTCAGCAGTCACCTGGGCACAAATGGCCAAATGCAGCCCACACTTGGGTCTTACCCTAAGCCTCAAACTGACTGAAATCATTTAAGCTCCTGACACATACCAGTCATCATATTGAGTTTATTTCCATTGTCGTAGACATCCTTATTTTTCATCAAAATCATCATTCTCTTAATTTACTCAGGTTAATACTTCATCCGTGCTTCCCAAATATCTTGTAATAATTATTTCTTTTTATTTTGGCCATTAATCCCCAATGTGCCATTCTTAATCCTAGACTGATGTATGTTTTCTTGTGGGACTCCATACCTCAGAGTCCCTCTATTACATACGGCAGGATTAATTTTCTTCAAATACCACTTTTGCGTATCACCCATTTATTCCAAATAATCAATATCCCAATGCTATGCCAAGCTTTTAAATTCTATCCTAAATGTTTTCTTTAATTAAAGTCACTCCATAACAAGATGTTTCCAAGCTTTAATAAATTGCAGTTACTGGCTGTATCAGTAACATAACGAGATATTCCCAAATCAGTAAAAAATACTTAACATGGTCTAAAAATAAATTCTAATCATGCTTTCTATAAACATCACTTATGTGAACAAGAAGTAGGAGTATTTCAAGGCAACTCTCAGTAGCCAGCTTCCCTGGAGTTCCCCAGGAGCAGTGCACACTGGGATTGCCAGCCTGCACCAGTGGGAAAAGCAAAGGAAATGCCAGGGGAAGCTGTAAGTCAAGTGGGTAAGTAAGAGGGACTAAACACTCCTGGTGTACCCAGTACTAAGAAGTTTCTGGGACATCAGAATTACAATTGTTAAACTAGGACAGTCTGAAGCAAACTGGGATGAGTTAGAAACCCTAGCTAAGACCATGGTGAGCTGTGCGAAGCTGAAAGAGAAGCAGCAAATATAATCAGGTCAGGGAAGTCAAAGTCATGGGGCGAGCGTCAGAGTCTATGGTGCCAAAAGCCAAGGAAAATTCACATGGATCCTATTTTG
The DNA here is from genome assembly GCA_963573935.1 of Arctocebus calabarensis. Lineage (NCBI taxonomy): Eukaryota > Metazoa > Chordata > Mammalia > Primates > Lorisidae > Arctocebus > Arctocebus calabarensis. The sequence goes on from CAUYON010114178.1 coordinate 18,353, forward strand.
CCCCAGCTTGCTATTTCAAATGTTTTGTCCTCCCATCCCCACAGCTGTACATAATGTATCTTAATTCAGTCAAGTGTTACGAACTACCACCTGAAATTACATGTCGCACCATGGTCTATTTCTTCACTTCATCTGTTTGGTTCGTTCCAGAACAAAATTACAAGGGCCTTCAAATGTACACAGAAAATGCTATTTCATAAGCTACAAAGCTAGGTATGTATGAAGTGTAACTATCTTGATTTCTTTAAACTGAACTTAATTTCTACCTTAAATCCCCAATTCCACCTACTAGTAGACAACTTTATCGAGTCACTTCAAGTAAATGCAATCAAATTAGTAATTACACACTTATTTCTGATGTAAATTCTGTCAACTGGGAATAAAACATCCAGGTCTTCTCTGCATAAGATTCCACAAACCTCCAGGCTTTCTGGTCTGAGGGGAAGACCTAGGGCAGTGGTTCACAACCTTCCTAATGCTGCAACCCTTTAATACAGCTCCTCATATTGTGGTGACCCCAAGAAAAATTACAGTTATAAAGTAGCAACAAAAATAATTTTATGGTTGGGGGTCACCACAACATGAGGAACTGTATTAAAGGGTCATAGCATTAGGAAGGTTGAGAACCACTGACCCAGGGCTTTTCTCAAACTTTAACATACATCATAAAAGCTTGGAGGGTTTACTAATTATAGATAATTCACAACAGCTCCATGATTTCTGCTTCAGCAAGCGTAGGGTAGGGACCCAAGGATTTGCCTTTCTAACAAGCTCCCAGGGTGATGCTGATGTTGCTGGTCTCAGGATCATGCTTTGAAAGCTGCTGGCCCAAGGTTAGATCTGTTCTAGGTGATTTTAGCACCTCATTAGGCTTTCTCTGTCAAGCTTGTCATCTGTCCACTTGGCAGCAAAACAACTACCAGTGAGGATGGAATGAATGCCTTACCTATCTTGACTTGGAGGTTGATCAAATGGCATAACAAAGCCAATGTGAAGTTGTTGAAGCACCTCAACTAATATACCAGATTTACCATTTTTCTACATCCATAGAATCAGAATCTTAGCACTCTACACATAGTTCCCCATAGTTGCATCGTGTAGCTTGTTAAATAATATTGATCCAGTATAGAACGAAGAAAAATGATTTGACCAATAGTTTAGAAACAAATAAGGTTTTGTCCCTCAGTAGCCATGAGACCTTAGATAAGTTTTTAAAATTTACCAGCTCTAAATTTTCTCATCTATAAAATAAGGCTGATATTATTTTCCCTGCCATGGTAAAACTTAAGGTGAAATATCTGTTAAGAAGCATATAACTTCCCATTAATCCCTAGTATGCCATTACCACCTAGTTGTTGTTAAAAGTTTATAAAATCTAGATATATCTGTGTGTGTATTTGTATCCATTTTTTTGTTTTAAATGTTCACTAATACTTCTAATCTTATCACCAATCAAACTAACAGGTAGTTTAGATTGGGGGGAACTGGACCAATTGTGTACATCACTTCCCAACTCATGTTCAGTGATGTTAAGTTGGTACCCTGAAATCAACAAAAGCTAAAAATCAAAACCTGTGTGTTATTTATTTGTTTATTTTCAGAGAGCTGGTTGTCAAAACATTTTCCAGCATACCACTGCTTTTAGGACATACTGGGCCTCTCAGAGGTAGATTTCCAATGGCAGTTTTTTATGAAGTGATAAACATATATTTTTCTTTTTTATTCCATGAAAAATGTTATCATTTAAGCAAAACACATTATAATATAAACAAATATGGTGTTTCACCATATGCACTCATTCACCTGTGGCAGTGATTTTCCATCCCAAATGGGATAAGGATCCCATGGGGCACTTATTTAAAATGCAAATTTCGGGACCCTACCCCTAAGAATCTGAATAAGGGGTCTGGATAAAGGATCTAGAAGGGGCATTCCCTACAGCTCTGGGGGGAATCCCAACTAGGGAGTCCTGAGATGACATGTGGTGCTATGAATGAAACACAACTCCACATCCTGGCTTTCAAAATACCATCTGATCACAAATTTCCTTCTTCCCATCTCTAGCTATTTCCCTATGTGTGCTGTCCTGGATTCAGAAGCTACTATTACTCTCCTGCAACAGAATCCTTGTACTTCAAACTTGATTCTGTCATATCTCAAATGGCCCCAATTTCTGAAATGCACCTCCAAATCCCAGCTTTCTCTGAGAACCTACTACTTGATAAGCAGTTAACAAGTGTTAGGCAAAAAAATAGTAGGACATGCTGTTTAAGAAAAAGGCTCTGGAGTCAGCAGTCCTATTTTTTTCCCTTACTCTTCCATTTATTATCAAGTAATCCAAATTCTAAGTCTCGTTTCCTAATCTGCAAAACATGTTAAATAATTTCTACATATCATGCTCAGAGCCTGAACAGCTAAATTAATATTAGCTGCTTTTTATTAATAAAGTTGTTAATTAAATAAGAGGATGGATAAAAGAATGAGGAAGGGGAGAGCAGAGAGAGGAAGAATGAGGGAGGGGTGGGGAAAGGAAGAGCAGAGAGAGGGAAGGAGTAAGGGGGGTGGGGTCTTGGGGTCTTGGTGTGTGCCACACCTTTTGGGTGCAAAACACGATTGTAAGAGGGACTTTTCCCAACAAATGCAACCAGTGTAACATGGTTTCTTGTACCCTCAATGAATCCTCAACAATAAAAAAAAAAGAACAGACAAATAGATCAATGGCACAGAAGAACAGCTCATAAATAGACACACGTAAATACAGTCAACTGATCCTTGACAAAGTAGCAAAAGCAATACAATTGAAAAAAGTGGCCTTCTCTACAAATGGTGGTAAAGCAACTGGACATCCACATGAGGAAATAAGCATAAATCTAGATACCGACTTTTCACCTTACAAAAAATTAACTCAACATGAATTATAGACATAACTATAAAGGGTGAAACTATAAAACTTCAAAAAGATAACATAAGAAAAAAATCTAGATGGCCTTGTTTATGATGGTAACTTTACAGATACAACACCAAAGACCTTATCCATGCAAGAAGTAATTGGCAGACTGAAATTCTTTTAAAATTAAAAGTGACTTCTCTATGAAAGACACAGTAAAGAGAATGAGAAAACAAGCCACGGACTTGATAAAGGACTGTTATTCAAATCCTGTAAAGAACTCTTAAAATTCAAAAATGAGAAAACAAACAATCCAATTAAAAATTGGCAAAAGACCTGAATGGACAATTCACCAAAGAAGATATGCAGGTGATAAATAATCATATGAAAAGATACTCCACATAAAATGTCTTTGAAGAAATTAAAACTCTATAAATTTAAAAATTAAACATTACAAATCTACTAAAATTGTCAGAATCCAGAACACTGACAACACCAAATGCTAGAGAGAACATGGAATAGGAATTCTTGCTCATTGCTAGTGGGAATGCAAAGTGGTACATCCACTCTGGAAGACAGTTTGGCAATTTCTTACCAAACTAAACACAGTCTTCCTATACAAGCCAGCAGTTGTGCTCCTTTGTACTTACCCAAATGAACTAAAAACTTATGTTCACACAAAAACCTGCACACAGACATTTATAACAGCTTTATTCATAATTGTCAAAATTTAGATGTAAACAATATATTTTTTTAGAAGGTAAATAAGCAAACTGTGGTACGTCCAGACAGTGGAATATTATTCAGTGCTAAAAAGTGAGCTATCAAGCTGTGAAAAGACATGGAGGGAACTTAAATGCATTTTATTAAGTGAGAGTAGCCAATCTGAAAAAGACTACATACTATATGATTCTAACTATGTAACAGTCTAAAAAAGGCAAACTAAGGCAGTACAAAGATCAGTGGTTGGTAGAGGTTAGGAGAGAGAGAAGAATAGGCAGAGCACAAAGGATTTTTGAGGCTGTGAAACTATTCTGTATAAAACTATAATTGTAGATAGATGTCATTTTATTAATACATCTGTCAAAACCATAAAATGCATACTCAGACTGAACCCTAATGTATGCTATGTACTTGGGTGATAATGATGTGTCTAAGTAGGTTCACTGATTGTTAACCAGTGTACTTCTCTGCTGAGGGATGTGAATGTAGTGGGAGGAGGCTATGAGTGTTTGGTGGCAGAAGGTATGTGGGAAAATAGCAACTATGTACACTCTGCTCAATTTTGATATAAACCTTAATCTGCTATTTAAGAAAAAGTCTATTAAAAAATCCAAAAGACCAAAAATTTTAAAAGTACTATTTTTATACATGTACATATCATTGTTCATTGATATATAATTAATGTGATATAATACTTTCTAAGTTTTTAAAATAATGAACTTACATTTGATACCTAATTTCTAACTTTCTAGATGATGTGACCTTTTTTACACAGAGAAGGCAGAACCAGCAAATGCATTAAGATGTCATTTATATTTCACTTCAAGATTATTTAACTTACATACTTGTGTCCACAAGTAAACCACATCATATTTTAATGTTCAAAATGTATCTTATAGGACTCCTGCCATCTCTTTTCTTGATTTATCATGGTTGAGAAATTTTTGTTGCATAACTCTTCTAATTGGTTTTACTCTTTGGGTTAACACACTTAGTTATTACGTGATTACCAGTGGCTTTAATCAAAGCAGAAAGATCACAGAATGAAGCTACAATAGGAAAAAAAAAAATCCCATTTGGCCAAAATCCCATTTGGTTCATTTCCTCATTGGTCACTTTAAAACACTCATAAACACTTCTTCTTTTCTTTTTCATCATGGAAACTTGCTTTTTTAGTTGTAAACATTAGAACAGTATAATAAAACAGAAAAAAAAAAACCCAATAAACAAGAACTCCCCAGGCTAGACTATTAACATTTCAGCAGTTATGTTTAGAATTTTTATGCATTTGCATAATTAAGAAAATATCATAATTAAAGTTTTAATCTCGTTTTCACATGTTTCTTTTTCATGTCAATATAAATTCTTTATAAATACCACTGTTCAAGGTTGTGGACATCACATCAGAATCAAGGATTTAATTATTTTCTTACTTTCCTGTTGCTGGGCATTCTAATGTTGCAATGAAAATCTTTCCACAGTAATATCTGCTTACACTTGAAATATCCCTTCTAGGAGTTTCCTAAATGGTATTCTATTGGCCTTAAAGGTAATTCACTTTTACCTGTGATAAGTATACCATGGAACAGTTACCATATTATTCTTTAGAAAATACAAATATCACATAAATCTACATCATATTTATCAAAGATATTTCTCACATAGTACTCCCTTCCTTATTCCTCCAATACATTATTTCCTCCTTTAGTAGCTTCATTAGTTCTCTAGTTTCAACTATAATCAACCATATTAAAAAAAATTTCTTTTTAAACAGAAAAATTATTTTGGCCCCAAACCAACTCCACTAACCCCTGATGACTTGAAAGGGAGCAATGGAAAGTGAAACCCTTTCTCTGCTCCTCAGAGAAATCCCACGTGGGTTGACAAGACAGGGAAAATTTGAGCTGAAGCACAACTGCAGAGAGCATGCCACAGGCCACATGCCACAGGCCACAGGGGAGAGTCAGCCCACAGGTCAGACAAGGAAAGGCAATGCACAGTTAGAGAACAAGAAAGGGTCCATGACTTGGAGGCTTTTCTGATTTGAGGGCCCCGGGCTGTTTGGGGGAATCCTAAAAACATGTCAGTGCCAGAGGTTTTGAGGGTCTTGGCTTGCATTTTCTTTTAGGCCAGTGGTCCTCAAACTTCCTAATGCCGTGGCCCTTTAATACAGTTTCTGTGGATCACGACCTACAGGTTGAGAACTGCTGTTTCAGGCTGTCAGTTTCTTCTGTTTGAGAAGCAACAGGAGGAAACAAAAAGCCTAAAAAGCTTCAAGATTCAGGAAGGCAGCATGGAGATGATGAGAAAAAATGAAGCTTTGGAGTAAAGCCCACGAGCTTTCAAACTGGGCTAGATACTGTTTAGGGAATGTTTAACCTTGCACAAGGTTCTGGGCCACCCTGACACCCTAAGTCTCAGTACTGTCTCCTGGATGATCGCTAACTCTAAAAGTTATGGCAATGTGTTAAAAGCAATGAATCTAGTACATGATAGTGCTGAATAAGCATTAACACCCCCCTCCCGCCCCTGCCTCCAAATACCCAAAGTCCTTCTCTTTCTCCTATAGACTCAGGGAAGAGTGAGATCAAAGAAATTCTGGATTTCTCCTAGGCTGTCCAGCCCACTCCAAAAGAAGACACAATACACAAGTTATGTCAGTATTAACTTACATTCACATATGAATTAATTTGCTGAAAAGACCAAGTAATGCTATTGCATAATTCAGATATTTATTTTATGTTAAACCAGCTGCTGCTTTTATCGAGATCAGTGAGAGAAGGAGGAAGCAATTTTCAAACTTTCTATACCTTCGAAACAAAGAAATTTCCCATGACATTCAAAATTATCTTCCTACACTGCCTGGATCTCTGCTTTACTCAATTGTCACTGGTTTTATAGCTTGAGTTCTAAATCTCAATTAATTTAAGCTATAATTAATTTTAATGGCATCAAATCCAGCTATGTTTGTAGCTATCAGATTCACATGAGTATTAATTTTATGTAGTTCATTTGTTAAAATCAAATTAAGGAAGAAAAATACAGTTTAAAGGGATTCTATAAGAAATGAAAGCCATTTAATTAACTGAAACAAAGAGGATATTATCCAGCAATGTTTTTAATGGATTTTTAAAATATAATCTGCTTTTGTTTATTATTTTTGTGACAACTAGAATATTTTTATTTTGCTAATTTAAAAATCAGAACTAAATCTTGCCTTTCTTTTGATGTGTACATATCATAATTTAATGTAAGTGAAAACATTTCTAAGAACACAAAATTGGGTTTCTATTTTATTTGGTGTATAGTTAGTGTCATTCTTCTATAGATCTTAAACATACTCTAGATAAGAAACTCTAGGTATAAGAATTGCCTGTGAACCTAGTTCTACTTTTCCTCAACAGTTTTCAACTAATTCATAGAAATGTTTGCTATAGAACTTCCCATACCTAAATAATGGAGTTACATCTGCTTCCCAGACTGAGAAACAGATGACAGGCCTAGTACTGTAATTAGTTTATTTAAATACTGAATGAATATTTTAATGTTTCAGATACTCTTTTGCTAGATAAATTCTGAGAAGACCCTTTTCCAACCCCCATGCCACTAACCCAGACCTTGTCAACATCATCTCTTGCCTAAACTATACCAAGACCTTTGAAACTGGTCTCTTCACCTCCAGTCTTTGCTTCTGTAATCTTTTGTACAAGTCCAGCCAAAGCAATTACTACAAAGCAAAAGGTTACATGTTCCCTTGCTTACGCTCTTTAGTTAAAATCAGCCAAACAGAAGAATCAATAACACAAATAAACGTACACAATTATCACCTTCATCTCATATCAGTCACTCAAAACACAAGATTTCCTATTCCTGAAATATGTTATAAGATATAAGAAGCACAATAAATAGGGTTAAAAATTGTATGCATTTGCTAACCAGACTTAAAGTGTCTTCCATGGATGTTTCATTGATGAAATGGCAATAGTTTCTATCAAAAGAACTTCCTGGTAAACATAATTGACTAGATACAGGAGATAAATAGTATATATAAGCTGCTAAGATATCTGAGCCAGGGCTAGCACCTCATAGAGAAAAATCTGTATTCAGTAAATGTTTATTGAGTAGCTAATTCACATATGAATTTGGTGAACAATTTTTTAGCATATACAAAGGTGTAAGAGAAATAGTCCCAACCTTTGAGGTAGGTACTCAATCTACTAGAGGAAACATGAATAAGAAAAAGTTGAAAAGCATACAAACAGAGAGGTTATTTAAGGAAAAAATTGAGAATGATAGAAAAGAGATTAATAAGTGCATAAAAGCTTTGTAGAAAATAAAGAGAATGTTTAAAGAAAAGTGTAGATGAAGTGGCTGATGGGTTGGGGGGCAGAAGCTTTGGCTTAAAGAAGGTTTAATCAAAATTTTTGGTTGTCTAGACAACTTAGATTTTGTTTGTTATGATAGTGAGAAATAATAGTGTTGCATCATAATACTTAATATAATTTGAGTTTCTATCACATGTTTATCAGTGGATTTAACTCCTTAAAGGTTTTAGATTATTAAAATCAACTGTTTATTTGACCACAAGCCCATCGTAGAGGTCCAGAGAGACCTCCCTGGTATATTATGCAAATGTTAGCCACCGAATTTTGCACAAATATTTCACATATGGACAAACCACTCAAATGAGTCACCCAATTAGATGATGATGCCATTGAATATTTTTATTCAAAATATTTCTTATTAAGATTGCAATAAATTCTATTAAATTGAAATTCATTGAGCATCTTTATATGCACCTAGCACCCCGACCTGATATGTTATCCCGGGGATGACATCTCAGCCAGTCATATTGCCTCAGGTTACAGCAGAGTTAGAACGATACCAGCATGTTCTGTGTGAGTCAGGTGGATACAAGGAAAATGTCAAGTCCTGTCTCATGAACAACATTTTAGGAGCAAGGATGAGTCAGTGGCTTTTTCCAATTTATATTTTATGGTGTCAATAGAGATCATTAAAAAAACCATTAATACATTAGATATTTAGTCCAGAATTTCATAACAAAAGCATCATGTCAACAAGTTACTTTTTCATTTTTACAATGGATATCCAAGTCCTGTAAATTGTATTTTTAAAATGACGACTTGAACATCTAAGCAATTCTTTCTAGATTCTAGCATTTCCAAAATAAAAATTGAATTTAGTGTCTTTAAAGGAAAATTATAAATTAAGTACTTTGTCTTGATAAAAAAAAGAAGTGATTGGTTCATGTGATAATTAGTTTAAGGGTTAGTAAAGTATGTTTGCCGACAAAAGATCAGCCACTTTTGTTCACCTTTTTACAATATTTCTAGATCTTTTTTCCCTTTGTAATAAAAAAGTTAATACATTGGAAATGCCAAGATCGGATAGCATATTAATTATTTCCACATTTGGGAATACAAATAGCTCCAATTTACCCCTGTAAGGTTCATACTAATTTGTCCTGTTTTCATACCTTAGTAATTTAAACAGTGTAGTCTCTGTTCTTTCTTCAGAGACACTATTTCATTAGCCTTCATAGCTTACATCACGATTGAAGTCTTTGAAATGAGTTGAAATGAATCTAAAGGCAAATAGCTATAATCTCAGGAATACCAGCTGCCAAATGCTTCAAGCTGTGCAGTAGCCACTATACCCTAAAACAGTCCTTTTTTGCTGTAGAATTCTTTATGCTAAAACCAACAATCTTACATACATTATTTGATTCTCACATCATCCTTTGAAGGAAGCAATGTTATCTCCAGTGTTTTCATGTGAGAAAATTGATCAGAATGTTATCCCAATTCACCAAACTAATAAAGGTTATACTAGATAGGATTTTTCTGTGGGTAACACTTTCAACCCAAACTGCTAAATGAATTAAAATTGGATGTCTGACCCCAAGTAAACCAACAATTCATGAGATTATCTTGAGCATTTGAACCAAGATACAGAGAAAACAGCTGATTGGATGTAGCCATGGGAAACGAAAAGCCAGGTGTGGTCTGAGTGGCCAAGAAATGACTTTGCTAAGTCATATCCAACAAGCAAGCAAAAGAAACTGGTTAAGAAAATAAAATACAGTATACACACTAAGATCAGAGGAAGTTAACATGAATAGAACCGTGCAGCCTTAAACAGAGTGAGAGAGCCGGGGATCTCATTCCTAGCTTTATATTATTAACCTCACAAGATCTGGATGTACTTTACCTCCTGATCATGGATGACAGCAAAATTAACTACTGTAGGCTTACCCTAAATCCTTTGGCTTAAGCTAGTGTGAGTGGGTTCTGTCACAGTCAAAGCTGCCTTGACTACAGAACAGTGGTAGAGGCTTGACTTGAATCATCAAGTTCTGGTTTCATTCCCAATGCTTTTTGTTGTGCACTAAATTGCGAATTCTCTCCTCTTTATAGAATTCATGCATTGATACCTTCAATAGAGGATTGGAATGTGCTCACCTGGTATAAGTCTCTAATCAATGCATGGATACATTACATTGATTTAATAGATTTGTTTCATTTATGCATGTAATATAATTAATATCATTATGTGTAAATACTTAGGAAAATGATAAAAAAAAGCTATAAAAATAGCTCTCTTAAGGTCTTCAAAATTATCAATATTTTCGGTAACCCATACCCAAAAAAGCAGACCTTCTCTAGTCCAAGACATTAAAACAGGCTTCCACTAAAACCTAGAAAAGTAGGACTAATGTCAACAGAAGCCAATTTCTATATTGCAGGCCAGGAAAGATGCTGACACCATCTTTGATATCTTCAAACACCAGCTTATTATGCTACGTCATCTTTGAAAGCTGCTGGCATACTTGTAACCTTTTCTTACATATATGCTTATTAAATCTTCAGAGCAACCTTAAGAGAAAAGTATTCCCGCAGTTAACAGATGAGAAAATTGAAAGTCACGGATATGATACATTATAAAATGCAGTCCTGTTCAGAGGTGAGAGAAGACAGGACACGAGTCAAAGATAGTCTTCATAAAATAGTTAAACGACTTTGCTAGTGAATGAAAAAACAGCTTAGGCAGAAGGAAAGAATGAAGGCAATGACAAAGTCCACACTTCCACAAGTCTACAGAGATACAATTTCCCTTCTTTCATGGATGCCAGTCCTCCTCTCTCTCCCCTACATATATGCACGCACACAGTGACACAGGACTTGTCACCACACTTCATTAAATGGGAACGGTAATGTGATCACAGACTTTCTGTTGGAGCTTTATTTTGTTACTCTGCTTATAACTATGTATTTTCAATTGCTAATCATAGCTGGATTCATCTAGAGCAGCAGTTCTCAACCTGTGGGTCAAGACCCCTTTGTAACAATGCAAATACATCCTGCTTGTCAGATATTTACAGTATGATTCATAACAGTCGCAAAATTACAGTTATGAAGTAGCAATGAAAATAATTTTATGATTAGGGGGTCACCACAACATGAGGAATTGTATTAAAGGGTCACAGCATTAAGAAGATTGAGAACCACTGATCTAGAGATTTTACGTATTTGTGGTAATTTTGAGTCGAATCTGAACCTATTTCCATGATAGCAGAGGTCCATTCTAAAGTTTTGATTACAGTGTTGTGATATACGTTGTAATGTATCTAACTTAAACCCTTCCTACAGTTCCATAATATTTGCTCATATCAGAAATTATCTTTACTTCTCAGGTTCGGAAACCTTAAAATAAAGTCATTGAGTCTACTTAGTCTAAGATCATCGGTCAAGTGTTTGATAACTATGTGGAAAACTTCACGTAGGGATTGAACTGAAAAAATGATGCTATCCTGTAACAAGCAAAACATCCCACATTCCTGGACGTTTATTGGTAATAGTCCACAAGGAGTCGAGAAACATCAGATCTGAACAAGAGCCAAAGGCTCATCGCATACAATGTTTCTATTTTACAGATGCAGAACCTCCCGCTTTCCCAGGTAGGTTAGCAATATTTACCAGGTGCTCTTTGCATTAGAAGTATTTAGTAGACTATCAGCTCTTAGAGAGGAAAAAGATACACTTGCCTGGTTCTGTATGAGCGTGCTGTTAGTGATGGAGGAATGAGGAATGAACTCATAAATTGCAACTCGGATTCCTCAAACACAAGTTATAATAAAGGTGCAGAAGCAGATGTTTGCTGTTTCAGTGACGCAGTATTCATCCTCATTAATACTACCATTTAGTATTCCTGATCAGCTTGCAAAGAAGCCTAGTAATATCCTTTTGTGTTAGGCCTGGCTGCAGCTTTCCTAGGCCCCCAAATACCTTCTCCATCCTCAGTAGCTATGAGGCCCTAGCAATGGATGCGAGTCCCCTCTCATGATCCCCTATAATCCAGCAGACAAGACACAGGGCCAGGTGCTGCTCCCATGCCTAAATCCTGCTTAGTGCCTACAGTGGGGAGAAAAACTTCCCACAGTCACTTATTCCAGGTGCACAATGCACCGGTCGTGAACTCACCTGCAACAAGGGCATCAGGGCTGCAGGGACCGGGCAACCGTCCGTGCTGTGCGCAGAACCTCGACTCCTACAGAAGACTCTGCCCAGGTACACATCCACAGCAGCCAACAGGGCTGCTGTCTGGTGTGATGCTGCTTCTCCATCTTCCCAGAACCACAGCATCTGCCTCCTCGTGGTCTGAGGCTGAATGTCTTAGCTTTTGTTAAAGAGGTACTGAAGACTTGATATCAAGTTAGGATTTTGTTCAAATGTTATGAGGATCAAAAGATCATTGAAAAGAGGCGGGCTGTGGGGAACAGTGAACAACTGTCCACTGCCTTTGTACTAGCGCTTAATACGCTAGTGTCGCTGGGGGCATCTAAACACCTATGAGGCTGAGAGAGGCTGATCAGCCACACCACACACTCATTGTCTCCCCAGGTAATGTCCCCTTCAGAAGAGAAGTGGTAGCTTCCAGGAGTCAAGAAGAGGGTTTTTGGTTTTTTTTTAAACAGAGTCTCACTATGGGACCTTTGGTAGAGTGCCGTGGCATGACAGCTCACAGCAACCTCAAACTCCTGGGCTTAAGCGATTCTCTTGCCTCAGCCTCCCAAGTAGCTGGGACTACAGGCGCCCACCACAATGCCTGGCTATTTTTTTTGTTGCAGTTGTCATTGTGGTTTGGCAGCCCGGGCCAGATCCGAACCCGCCAGCCTCGGTGTGTGTGGCTGGCGCCCTAACTACTGAGCTACGGGCACTGTCAAAGAAGATTTTGTGTGCAATATGAGTCACGTTGAGAGCCTTTGAGACAAAATTCACTAATATAAAATGAGATTAAACTACAAACAGAAGCGTGTACTACCCATCACCTGCTGGTCTTCAATCTGAAAAGCACGCAATGAATGAACTAGCACTTCAAAATGTTTAAATACCATAGTCTGGTTTCTAATTCTATATTTGGAGCAAAACACATACCATCCTTCCTCCAATATCATCTGAATTCCCCTTAGAAGTCCACTTTGCTTCTGAAGCAATCGCTGCCTACTAACATCTTCCTGAGAGGGTCTATCAATGTTTTTAAAAATGGTGTAATGTATTAATCATTATATTTTGACTGCTTCCAAAAAGGATATGAGAGTGTCAGCTGCACACCGTGCTTAACATTAAGTAGCACAACAGAAATAGCCGTCCCCAGCAGCCAGTCTGCCTGCCCTGAAGCTGTGCTCGATTGACTGGGGAGATGGGCTGCTCTCATAGCAAGAGGAGGAGGAATGGCTACAGAGGGCATTCGCCAAAGAGATGAGACCTTTGGGGGCGGGGAAATGCCCAAATGACTAAAGAAATCAGCGTGTCCCCCATCTTCTGTCTATGTTCTCTGAGTGGCTTCTTTCATCTTTGCCACATTTCTGGAAGCTCAACCTGCCCAGGTTTGTCCCTAAAAGGGCCCACTGGTCCACCTCATCCTGACCCTTCCTCACCCTTTTCTTTACCATCAGGTCCAGGTGTAATGACCAAGAGCTCAACGTAAGACAGAGGTGTTAGCTCTCTGAAATGTTGAGCCAGAGGGGAAAATGTCATTCACTAAATAACACCCAAGAACTAAAGAACCCTAATAGCCTGAAGGCTGCCCGTTCTTCTCACTGTTTCTGTGACCGCCACCCCATGTCCTACAAGCAGGTTTGAATTCTTCCACCATGGCCTGTGCAGCAGAATATGATCAAGCAATTAAGGGGTTCAGGTTTAATTCCAGGGGCTTTGAAAATATTACAAAGAAGTTTTAAAAAGTTTGAAAAATAAGTATGGACAAGTCCCCATGGACAAGTAATTAATGTGAATTCTTACCAACACTCCTTTGACAAGCATTAATCTTTATAGACTTTAAAGCTGATATTAATAAAAAATATTCAGACAGCATATAAAATGTTCCCTTGTTACCATGTCTCCCAATTCTGAAAACAATCTTGGTAGAAAGGGGCCTGGAATACTGACCTCTGTTTGTAAAGCTGTCCCTCGCCATGTAACATAGGACAAATCATTTGGTACCTTTTGGAAGATTTCTTCATCCTTTCTGAGGGGCATGGCAATGTTTGTAACAATGATATGGCTTATAAAAAATTTGTATGTATGTTAAAATATATGAGGCTGCTTTCAAAATACAAAAGATAATTCAACTGGCCTATTATTTTTATTATGTCTCCTGCACTGCTTTACAGCACAGGTCACACGTGTATTTTAACTATCACTGTTTCTCAGCCTTTTGGCTAAGATCAAGTATATTTTAACTGCCACTTTTAATGCTGTCACACAGACACACACACAAATGCATTCCCATAACTATGCCCTAAAGGCCAAGACCTTCCGCACTCACACATGGACAGCAGTGAATGCCTGCAAAATGTAATAATCAAGAGTTTGGGCTTAACAGGATTCAAAATTCTCCAGCACTGATGGGTGAAAAACATGGCCTTTCTGAGCCTATTTCCTTTTCTGTCAAAAGGAGGTGACAATAGAGCTGTTGTAAATATGAAATGCAATAAGGACAGAAGAATGCCTGACACCATTATATCAATGTTACCTTGTCCTTGTTAACTCAGAACTTGGCTGCCCATTCATAACAGCAACAATGGTATAGCTGTTCTTTTTCTTTTCTTTTTTCTTTTTTTTTTTGGCCAGGGCCAGGTTTCAACCCACTACCTCAGGTATATGGGGCCAGCACCCTACTCCTTGAGCCACAGGCACCGCCCTGGTATAGCTATTCTTGATTACCAACTACCTTGACTGCTCACACTTATTCCATGTGTGTAAGTCTCTCAAATTAGCACCTGGAGATAAATGAGTAGTCTTATTTTTTTGTGTTTCAGAGACCGTCTAATGATATTCCAGTATACAGTGTACAGAGTTAAATATGGTTTTAATTCTATGAGTCTTCACCATTTCCACTGATCAAGAAAAGCTAAGTATGGAGTAACCCAAAGTCTGACATCTGGGGTGAGCTGAGCCTCAAGAAAACAGCAAGGGGTTCAAAGCAGCCATAAAGATGCCTCTTCAACGAAGGGGGCTCTGCTTTATGTGTTCTGTAAACTAGAGATCTGAATGGAATCGGGTAAAAGGGGTAGGGCATTGCAGATTAATAGAGGTTGAAAACCTCCTTCCTGGGTAATGAAAATGATATTTACCACAAAGGCAAGTCAACGTGCTTCTTCAATATCTTGCATCAAGCTACTTGTTATATCTAAATTCCAGAATGTCCTCCCTTTATCCCCCTGGTATTCCTTATAATGAGGAAAAGAGCTATGAGCACTGTGCCACGTAATGTGAAAACCAGAGACATGCACAACTGGATACTTTCTGGACAGCCTTGGTTTTCGCCTGGCCCCAGAATTTCAGGGCACAGTCACCCGATAACAAGTTCGTTTTTGTGGATCTGAAATTGTATTAAGGGAGCGTGCCTGAGCCCCCGCTATGGGCGCAGCGTGCAATAACTCAAACTGAAGTACTCAGGAACCTTTGCACAAATAAATAGAGACAATTTCTTGGGAGCATCATATTCTAAGTTTTAAGATGAAGGAGTTGTGGGATGTAAGTTGGCAGGCCAGAAAAATGAGCCAGAAAAAAAGGACTCAAATTTAGAAAGACAATAGAAGAAAGCCAACCCACTAGAAATCACAGTCTGGTAGCAGCTGCAGCACGGCGCCCAGCATAGCACCCCAAAGCCGTCTTCCTTAGGCACAGCCCTGCTGCCTCCTCAAGCGGGCGGCTCCGTCTCTGTCAGACCACACAGGAACATCGCACGAATCTTGCTTAATTAGAGCAGAAATTGCAGCCTGATTTTGTGAAAAACAAAACTGCAGATTTTTGTTGCTATTACCTAGTTCAATTACTTTCAAGAACACACAGTAACTCAATTAGGCTAACAAAAAGTTTTCAGCTCTGTGCAGGGCCTACTTTAATAAGAGAAAAACAAGTTTTATAATCACTGTATAGACTCACACATAAATAGCATTGTTAAAATTCCCTCTATAAAGTCTTGACAATATGAACGTTACTTTCTTGGCATTATTATTACTAATATTGCTTAATATTTCGATGCAGTAATCGTCTGTTTTCTTTTCTGAATGTATTTATCTTCGTTCATTCTTTACATAATTTTTGTTTCTAGTCCTTATCTTAAACAGTGTTTTTGTTATTAAATTTTAAGCCTTTTAAATTCTGTGAAGGCAAAAGTGGAAACCTAATTAACACAGGTATATGTAAAAAAAAAAAAAAAAAGAAATGAGTATAATTGTGATGGATGTGTTACTGAGTTCACTGTAAGTATTTCACATTGTATATGGAAGCAGTACCCTGAACCCCATAAATGCATCAGTGTACAAAGTTATGATTTAATAAAAAAATAAAAAATAAAATAATTATGTCAGAGCCCTCAGATCAATTAAATCATAATTTCTGGCCACATAGCCAAAAGTGTTTTAAAAATTATCCACAACTTAAGATGAAGAGAAGAAGTAACATTAGACTGAGATATTATTCACCAGTTCTAGCCAATCATCTTAATTAAAGATGATTTAATTATCTAAAGGAATGTACTTTTGTTTGATGTCATCTTCTAGTGACAGAGGCCAAGATTCTGTGATGTCATACATTACATGTTATTTGTTAAGTTACGGATTTTTTTTCCTGGTAGAGATGCAGATGATTTCTGCCCAGTAGAAAAATAATCTCAAAGGTTTTGTAACTAATTTAGCCATCTTCTTCTGTCATTCTAACATTCCTATATGATTACAAAAACGCAGTTGCTCAAAATGCTTTCTGAACCAGTTTTTCCATCTTATTTCAGATTGGGCGTGTGTGGCCTTTGGCTTATTGTTTTTATTAAGAAAAGTATCCATAGGGTGTGAAATTCCTATCTCTCTTGTGGTATTTTATATTTGTCATACGTATTGTCCGCTGGTATGTTGTTATTATCTTTGATTTTCAGTTTCTTATTCATGATAGAGATACTCTGGACACTTGGTACTTTTTTGATACATTCTTGATGGGAAATATATATCATATATGCAAACAAACATTGCAATTCTGAGTTTTAAAACCATTACACAGGCCAAACAAAACATGTTCAGGATAGGTCCCTGAACACCAACTGGTGACTCTTTGTTCAGTCAGGCCTATTAAAGCAAACTGGATCTGTATAAAAACCTGGCATTTGGACATTGAGCGTGAGAAGAGGCATTATTATGTCCCTACCTTTTAAAAAGAAGCTTCTAGGTAGTTTAGAACCAGGCTTTTCTGTCTGAAGAAGCAACTTGCTTTAACTTTCCAAACATCAAAGTTTTTATTTAGGGAAAAGTTTATTTTCCTGTGGAATCCTGATGGTTTGGAGCAGCATGAAGGAATGAGATCTATTTTCCATTCATAGTTTTCAAAGACCCCTTTGACAGTCAAAAGATCCTTTATTCTTAGATTCCTTTAGAGATTTTCAGGACACTCACTCTGTGATCTACCTCCCTGGGCATTTAGCATTGCCCCCACCCCCTGGAACTGACCAGTAAGGTGTGTAAGTGGCACAGCCTTGCCCCTGCGTGGGGGATGGGGAAGAGCGTGGAGAGGCACAGGAACCCACAGCCCCTGGGGAATAGAACCAGGCTCCTCTTGACCTTTGCATCCTTCCTTGCTTAACTCCTTCCCTCCCCAGCCCCACTTTCACATAAATCCTCTCAGGATTTGCTTCTGGAAAACCCATCCAAGCACACTAAATTTGCTTCAGCCCACCATGTCTATATTTGAAATGATCATTGCCCCCTCTACTTCTGAGCTTTTTTCACAATACACAATCCTAGGCCTTTCCCCCTTGCTCAAAATTGAACAAGAAAAAAAACCTTTTGGAATAAAATGTCCCTATTAATCTTCCGCAGTTCTTTCTGTGAATGATGTCACCGTCTAACAAACCACACGAATGGCGCCCTCTTGCTGCATGGTCTGCCGCCTGGGCCTGGGAGGGATTCCCAGGCTGTTCCCAGGAATGCCACGTGGTTCGCCTCTCACACTTCTCTGAGGACTCTCCCTAGCCACATCCTCTTTTTAAATAATGCCCTCAGCGTTTGCGTGTGCTGTGTGGACTGGATGGCAAATGCTGTTACTAGCTTCGAATTTGAAATGATCAACTAATTCATTCTTCAAGTAGTTGGTTAGTAGTCATGGCATGTGATTGTTCAAAATGCCCCAAGGGCTTCCCCTATCACTCAGGGAAAAAGCTAACACTCTTCTCTCAGGGTCTTCCCATGACCTCTGCTTCCCCACCACGCTCAACCCAGACTGGCCTCCTTTCTCCTTAAACACACCAAGCCATACTGACCTCAGGGCCTTTGCACGTCCTCTGCTGTCCTGTTCTTCTCACAGTTATCCACGTGGCACTTAGCCTCATGGCCTTCTCAAATGTCATCTAAGAGCCTCTCTGAAGATTCTAGAACCAACATCAACTCACCTGCCTATTCCACTCAGCCCTCACTGCCTCCATCCTTTATCTTGCTTTATTTTTCAATCAACCCTCATCTCCATCTGAAATACTTTAGTGTGCTTATCTTCTTGCTCACGGTCTGTCCCTGTCTAGAATGTAAACTCCATGACGGCAGGGGCCCCGTCTATTTTGTTCTCTGTAGTCTCCCCAGCACCTGGAACAGAATTCAATAAATAGTCCTTGGATGAGAGAGCAAATAAATGAAGAAGTTTACACTACATCACTTTTCCTCTTTGAAGTGGGGTAATTAAAACCAGGATTCAATATCATGTTCCCAAATGGGTTTTTTCTACCCCTTTCTAATTTTTTAACATAATTCTAAAATATTTTTATTTATAAGTGTCTTAAAATTATAGGCTCCTTCTTATGACAACATTACAGGTATGTTTTAACCCCATCTTCTGAAATAACTAAAATTAATATCTTTCCCCCTATATTTAAATAGATAAACACACAAAGATGTAGGGCTGGCTTTGTTTGTTTTTAGAATATTAGACTGATACTAAATATCAAAATATGACTTTCAGCATGTTGATTACATACATGATTCCAAAGTCAGACTGTTTGGATTCAAATTTGTTGGCTAGGCAACCTTAGACGCATTACTTATCTGTGGCTTTGCCTTTGTAAGATGGAAGTAATAATGGAAACGTTCCACAAAATTGCTATGATGACTAAATAACTTAAAATGACAGCACCAACTTATAGAAGTCTACATTATGCTGTAAACACAAAATAAATTATCTGTTTTTTCCATTTAGCAATGGATCTCAGATACCCCTCCAAAACAGTATCTATAGATTAAACTCACTCCGTGAATACTTGCATAACATTCCCTGGTGTGGATCAGTCAGGGATATAATTTTTTCAGCCTTTCCTCTAGTGATAGACACACATATTTTTTTTTGTTTTTTGAGACAGAGTCTCACTATGTCACCCTGGGTAGAGTACTGTGGCGTCACAGCTCACAGTAACCTCAAACTTGGATTTAAGCAATTCTCTTGCCTCCACGTACCACGTAGCTATGACTACCGGAGCCTGCCACAATGCCTGGCTATTTTTTTGTTGCATTCGTCATTGTTGTTTAGCTGGCCTGGGCCAGCTGGGCTCGAACCCCCAAGCCTTGGTATATGTGGCTGGTGCCCCACCCACTAAGCTACAAGGACCACCAGACACACAGATTTTTATAGTTTCTACCAGTACACACAGTGCTACAATACATACCCTTGACAGTAGGTGCTTGTAAATTGATACATTATTTCTCTAGGATAAAATCCTAGAAGTGAGATTGCTGGGCAGAAAGGTCTGTGTTTATTTAACTTTAATAAAATTACCAAATTACTTTTTTAAACTATTAGCAATTACCCACACACCCACAAATCATATATATATGTTTGTCCCTTTTTTGGCATCCTCACCAGAACTCTGTAACATTTCTAAAGTTTTGCCAAGCAATGGCAAAAATATGGAATCTTGGTTTTATTTATTTTTAATTTTAAAACTATTAATAATGTCGATCATTCCTTCATACACTGACTGGCAATTTTTATTTCCTTTCCCATGAGATGTCCAATCATACTCTTTATTCATGGTTCAGGATTATCATTTTCTTGTCAATTTGTATAAGAGGGACAAGAGAACACTTTTTGATGTGTGTGGCAAAATATTTTTTCCATCTAATATTTTGTGGACTTTTTCATATTTTTTATACTGTTTTATGTTTTAAGGTAGTCAACTATGCCTGTTTCCACTTTATGATTTGGGGAGATTTGTATAATTTTTATAATAAATTCTAAGTCCCAAATCATAAAATCATCTCCCTAGAATTTCATATAATGAGTTTATTAGTTATAACAGTTAATATCTTCAATCTGAAGTTTATTTGTATTTGTATATTGGGTAAGGGTGCAACTATTCTTATAGATGAATGGAGAATTGAGTCAGCACCATTTATTACATAAACCACTGTTTGCCCATTTATTTATTAAATTCTCAAGCATATTTTGATCTTTTTCTTGGATTTCTATTCTATCTTTCCTATCACTTTGTCTAGTGCTGTGCTAAAACTATCTGGATTACAGTTATTTTGTGTTAAGTTTCCCTAATTGGTAAGCCAAGGCTCTCAGGGCCTTTCTTTAAAAACATTATTGGCCACTTTTAGATACTTAAGCTTCTGTCTTGATGCTAAGATAATTTTTCATAGGTTTTTAAAGCAAGTAAGAATGGAAGTGCATTGAGGGTGGAGCAAGACGGCAGTCAAGTAACAGCTTCCTTGCAAATGGGGATGGTGAGACTGGGGAGAGAAGATATCAGGCATCTCTGGCAGGCGGGATCTGCCCAGAAACTTCCCTTTGGAGACACAGGGAGACAGTGTGAGGCTTCTGAACACCCTGAGGAAGACAAAAGCAGCGGAGATTGGGCAATTGGTTGCATGTGTTCGTTCGGTCTAATCCTGTCAGCAGCTGCAGGTCAGGCAACAGTGGGACTGCAGGCTGGAAAGGCCTTGCCTGTGAGCTGTTTGCACTTCTTTTGGACTTGGCACTCAGTTGAACTGCCTTGGGAGAACTTGGGCAAGAGTCCAGGGGTCTTTGAGTGTTGTCTGGGCCCCAGGCTGGGCCACTGAGACAGATGGAGCTACCAGTGTTTGGTTCTGGGCTGTGTGGAGCCATTGTGGGAGAACTGCCCTGGCAAGCTCCACCCTCAGGGTCACAGAACCAACATCAGGTGGGAGCTAGTAATCTAGTGACTGAGTAGCCTAAAGGCGGGGACTGAGACACCTTGCAGCCTTAGCCCTCAGGGGCATAGGGTGAGACCAGTTTTGGCACACTGGGTAAGTGGATAGCCACTTAAGGAGTGATCCCATCCACAAGCACTTTCCTGAGAAAGCATCTGCTTAGCCCAAGTTAGCAGGCTGAGGAGGATTTAAGCTCTCCACTCTGCAGGTTTTGAGAAACCATTAGAGACACAGGGTCACTCCCTGCAAAGATCCACTAACAACAGAGTGATTCTGCCAGAATCTGATCTGGGAGAGATACCTCCTCAACTCTGAGGACAGTCATAGGCAACAGTGAAAAATAATCATGAGGCAGAATCAACAGAAAAACTCTGGCAATATGAATAATCAGAGTAGATCAACTCCCCCAAGGAACGACAAGGTAGATACAGCACAAGATCCCTTGCA